>JAIUCT010000018.1:6782074-6871548 GCA_021307375.1 Tetraneura akinire | reverse complement strand
TTAGAATCCATACATATAAATAAATATTCTGAAAACACTTTTACTACCCGAAATAACGCTTCGATTTTCACGAATAGCGAGTTTCAGATGTAAAAGTGGATGTAGATGGTACTTTATTTAGGTCATTTTTCGAATTTCTCAAAATTTACTATAAGCGGTAGAAAAAACTTCGAAAAAATGACGAAAAAAACGGCATTTTTCACGAAAAATGAAATTTTGACGAATTCAATTTCTACATTTCACGATAACTCAGGCAATTTTTTAGATAGAGACCTGAAATTTTTTTTGAAGGTTCACATAGCTATTATATATATGTGGTAAAATTTTGGAACCGTTTTTTAAATTTTTCTACAAAATATTGAACATTGAATATTTCGTAAAATTCTCGTTTTTACGTATATAATGTTTGATAAAATTGTCAATTTTTGGTATTAAGGTCTGAAAATTTTATTGAAGTATACTTACATATCAGTGGCGTATATAGAAATTATTTTCTCTATGGGCTAATTTTTTTATTACTTATATAAATTACTAAACATAATGTTTGATTGGAATGGGCAGGTTAGTTTTTAGTCAATGCTAAAAATTATAAATATTTAAAAAAATATTATGTAATTTTATAATAAATAATAATATAAAGCACAATGATTACGGTAGGTAATTGTAAATTTGTTAGATTGTTAAAAAGAAAATTATTTAAATATAACTTAATAATTTCACTATGGGCGCGGGTCCAGAGTGCCCCTCCCCTATATACGCCACTGTTACATATTAATTAACATCATACTAAAATATTAGAAAAATCCCTAATCTAAATTTTTTTTTATAGCTGTTTTAAGTTGATATTTTTAGTTCAAACGAAAATTATAATCTGACTGAACTTCGCTCAGAATCGTTTTTTCGAATGCAATGGTTTATCATTGCATTCAAATTATAAATAAAATTAAACGCTATGGTTCGCACACCTGTATCCTGTGCGGCAGGAGTATCAGCTCTTTTTTGTTTACAATGCATTTGTAAATTGTTCCTATAATGTGATTATACCTATTTAGCGTATCGTAATTTATACTATTTTTGCAGCATACAAGTGTTAGTGTACTCGTATAAAATAAACTCTTTTTTTACTTTTTACTATTTTTATGATAAAAAAAAAAAAAACCTAATTATATAGCAAATTATACTAATGTAATATTTGTTGTATAGATAGGTATATTATGTTTTATATATTTTATATCCAATATGTTTTTGAATGCCTTTCAAACTGTATAATAATATGTTATTCAATAATAAATGGCTGTAAAATATTTATGATTTTATTGACGACACGTAACAAAGTATACCTAGTAATTACTATTAATTATTAAACAATAGTAACAATAATAGTAGGTACCTATGTATTGTCCTGAGCAGTGTAGTATAAAATAACTGATAAATAAATTAATATTACGTGATTATGCAAACAATGCAATTCGTCTATATGTATATCATTATTATATTATATTAAGTAGGTATTTAAATAAGAGAAAGAAGAACTACTGTTACTATACTATGAAAGGGTTACATGTCTAAAGAGGATAGTGTTGAATTTTGATTAAAATTTAAAAGTGGGCTACATACGGTTACTGGTTAGACTAACATGTAAATAGTAATTAGTAGTAATAATAATAAATATAATAATAGTAATATTAAATTCAATAAATTCATACAAGAATTTTTTTCTGTAGCTATTTTTTGTCCCATATTCTCCTTTTTTTTTAAAAAAAAATTTTTTAATTTAAATGAATATAATTAAATCAGTTTTGGGTTTAGAGCAAAATTGTAATAAGCCAAATCGTCTTGAAAAATATCGGTAAATCAAAATCTTATGTTAAAAATAAATATTGCATTTAAAAAAAAGTTATATTGTAAGTTAAAATTTCACAAATGTATTTCAATATCCTCTAGGCCCCTCTAAAAATTCATTTCAATACAAGGTCATCCGTCCGAATTATTAAGTGTTAGGTACCAAAAATCGTGATCACTGATCACATGGTATATTATATATACTTACAATTCACCTTCAGCTAAATCAAAAATATGTTGCCATCTACTTAGTCCTCCTTGGGTTGCTAAAAATCTAACACTTACATTATATTGATTTACATAATGTTTCCTAAATTGATAAAAATCATTAGCACAAATACATAGAGAATAAAATTAATTAAAATTTACTCAAATTCTGAGGTTGGTATCCAACTTGAATTATATAATGCATGGGTTATTTTTGCATCAAAAAATAATAATTGCATTAATTCTTTATCACCTGAATATTTTTTTTTTAAATTAGCAATAAAAAAAATGATAATTTATTCATTATTCAATTTAACTTACAGTAAAATTCATCTATATCTATTGGCTTTCTATCACATTCACCTATTTACCATAAAATAAAAATGAATTATACTTATGAAATTTAATTTTAATATTAATTTGTACTCACGTTTATCAAATTCATCCATTGAAATATTTTCAAAATTTGAAGCAGGATACTGTTCTTTCCATTCCCAATTTGGAGAAAATATTTTTTCCATAAAATGGAGTAATTTTTCTTCTGGATTTTCAAATTTTCGTTCAGATGAATGAAAATAATCACAATATACCCTAAATATAGAATTGTGTTTAACAATTTTATTAATATAAAACAAAATTATATACCAGTTAGGATGAATTTTCCATTTATCTTGAAAATATTTGTCGAATGGTTCATCTAAAACAGAAATTAACATATAAATGATAGGAGTTACATTACCCAACATAAATATTTGTTTAGTACATGAAACATACCATTTTCTATAGATTTATTTATCTCATCGCCAGCTTTAATCCAATTATTACCATAAGAAGCAGGTAAAACTAAACCTAGTGTAAATGGGCCTTCTATTTTTGGATCTAATGCAGTATAATGATAATTACGAACTTCAGACCCAACTCTCCTCTAAATTAATAACCGTGTAAATATACTTCTATTATTTAATATTTATTTATTGTATACTATTACCATATTGTCATAGTGAAACTTAATACTTAAATTTTCCATTGAACCACGTTTGTGATGAACCATTGCTTCTCGTAACTATTTAAATAATCCAATTATACTAAATTAATATTTATTTAAATAAATAATAAAATAGTATTACTTGAACTATATCTTTATGTGGTTGTCTTGACACTTCTTCACTAGTATTATCATCTAACATCTCCAATTCAGTTAAATCAATACTATTATGATTTTTTTTAAGATAACCGTCTTCCTTAAAATTTAGTTTTTTTGTATAAATAAAATAAAATAATATTCTTAAATTAAAAATTTTTACTTACAACAGGTCTCAACTTAGGATGAAAAAGTACATAACCGTTATTTGTAACAACAAAAGCATAGCCATTTACACCAATCTATAAATTGTAAAATAAATACATACATGTTTATACGACATTACAGTAGCGTAGCTAGGATTCCTTAAGGAGGGTGTCAATTGACAATTATAAACATTAATACGAATAAACTATGACTTTTATTTCAAATACCTAATTAATATATGTATATTATATGTAGGTATAAATATAAAATGGATAATAATAAAAATAATAGATTATAAAATAAAATCAATGTGTTGTTTTTTATTCAATGACAATTTTTATATTACATCTCCAACTGTATTACTTCGACTTATGGGTGAATCCATTAAGTCTTAACTGACCAATAGTATTTTTAAGATATATTATTATTATTCGTTTTAATGTCGAAAAACTTTTTTCAGATTCACACAATATAACAGGTATAACTTTGCAAATATTTGAAGGAGTTTAAATACATTTGATAAAAGGTCTTTATTGCACTTTTCAAGTGCACCAAGAACCACTTTGTAGGTACACTAAGTTTTTATACACGTGTATACCGTTACTTCATATCTGTTTCAATATAATTTGAATCAAATTTATTTAAATCTTTGATTACCTACTTGTTGAATATAATTGTTATTAAAAATAAGAAAATAAAAGCCAGCTATAATAGTTTTGTGGTGTATAAATAGATTATTAATTCTTTTATTTTTTTATAATTGCACTAAATTATTCACAAATGAGAATATTAATATAAATATAATTTGACGAGTTTAAATTAAAACAATTAATAAAGGTATACAATAATATATGTTATGGTCGAAGGGGGTGTCATAACATCCAAATACCCCCTTGTACATGCCACTGTTTGGAATTAATGCATTTTCATATTTTTTATTGAATATTATAAAAAATAGCTATGTTAAATAGAAATATATATTTTAAATTGTATGATTATAAAATTACAATATTTGCATAGGTATATTAAACTTTTTAAGAAAACGTGCATTTATTTACACAAAAAATATTTTCATTATTATCTTACCACTTTCTTTTATTATTTGTTGTTTGAATATATATAATATACTCTGATAATTCAAGATAAATATATTTGAATGTACATAAAATGAAATCACAGATATTACAGGATGATATTATAATTAAAACTCTTAAATTATTATATTTATATTTAAAATAGTAATTCATATGTTTAATTTTTAACACTTAAAGCATTGTTTTTATCTAATTTATTTTAAACAAAATTGTATATTTTACATTTTTTTATTTTATTTTTGTGTATATGAACATTTTTTTTATGCACATTTTAATAATTTTTATTGTGTAATTTAAACATTTTCTAGAAAATAAATTCTGAGCTTTAATTATCAATCTTATTTGTATTAATAATTTAACTGTGTAAATAAATAATTACTCATTAGTTATAGGTACTTATGAGTTATAAATATATTTTTTACATTACTTTATAAGGAAGTGTAAGTTTTTCAAATTCAGCAATTGGTACATCAGTTCCAGCAACACCAAGCAAATCACCTTTAACTTTAGTCTAAAAATATTTACAAAAATAATAATTTATTTATATTTATAATCTCATAATTATTTAATTGAACATAGTTTAAAATAAACATTATTTTACATTATTATTTTGGTTTGTATATCAGTCTAATACAACCAGTGAAATATTAAGGATCCGAAACCTGGACACTAAGAAAATCAGATGAAAATAAATTCTTAATACTAGAAATGAAAATATTACGGAAGATCTTCGGTCCAATAAAAGATAACATTACAGGGGAGTGGAGGAGAAGGAAAAATAGAGAGCTTCAAGAAATGTTTAACGAAAATAACATAGTGGAGACGATTAAGAGAAGAAAGCTACACTAGGCAAAACATGCAAGACAGAGCAAGAAATCTCTACTAAGAATGGTGCTGGGACCGAATCCGGTAGGAAAAATGCCCTTAGAAAGACAAAAATTAAGGTGGAAAGATATAGTTAAGAGGGATGTAGAAGAGTTAGAAGGCAGGAGCAAACTAGAAGGATTTGACGAGGAACAGAGACGGATGAAGAATTGGTTGTAAGACGGGATGGTCTAAGTGGCTGAATAACCTCGCAAAAAAAAAAAAAAAAATTTAAATAAAATAACCTTATTGAATTCATCTTTCTTTTTATTGAATATTGGTATTGAAATTGCAGTCATTGGTCTATATTCTTGATAGATTCCATCTTCAGTCTTACTCTAAAAACAAAATTAATCATTAAATAAATAATTAAATATATTTATATAAATCCATTATTATACTAGCTGTAATCAATACTACAAGGTTTCGTGCAATTGTATTTATGATTTGTTTATTAACTAATGGTCTTGTTTAACTCAAATTGGAATTAATTAATTTAATAATTTGGATTCTAGGTTGGATAATTACAGATACACACAAAAAATACCTCATCAGATCTTAATATCAAATACTTAGAATCCATTTTATGTTGATTAGGGAATTGTTTTTGTTCGTTCAAATTAGCAGCAAGATCATTCTTCTGCTTATCAAAATCCATTGCATTTCTTAATGCACTCGTTACATATGGATCCTAACAAAATGCTCTTAACATTAATTATGGTGGTGATTCGATAATTTAATATTTTCGCTTATAGCTTATATTTAATATACATATAATAAATTTATATTCACACTTACAGATATGTCCATAAATGTATGCGACCATGTCACAGGATGTTTTTCAGCTTGTAATACAAGAGGCCTCGCTAAAACTGCTATGTATTTTAAAACACTTTCAAGTACTTCATCCTTAGAATGTACATGTGCAAAGCTACCTAGAAATATAAAATAAATATTAATAAATAATATATAAGTTATTTGTAATTACATAATTTTAACAATATAAATAATAATAATAATAATAATAATAATAATAATAATAATAATAGATAATAAAATATAATTATATATATAATTAACCTCTATTTTCACAAGCAAGTCGTTCAAGTTCAGGTGTTGTTGTTATATCACGACCCATCATATATGTGAATATTCGAACTGGTATGTTTGTAATTTTATTACTATCAATTCGGTTGTATTTTTGAACAACTTCAAAGAGCTCTTCATTAGGATCGTCATCAGTTATTAACATAATCATTTGATTACACGTTTCCTCAGAACATTTATTATTAATTCTATTCTAAAATAAAATATAATTTAATAAAATGTTTACATAACTTAAATAAAATTTTAATTTTACCCAGGACTAATGTCATGATTTGTCATGTTTTTACCTATTTAAGATTTATAATTACCTACCTATAATTTATAACATTTATAACTTTTTATATATTGGTTATATTAACTACTACCTAATGATTTATAGTTTTTGAAATATGAATATTTGAGTATTCGTACAATGTGTATGTATGTGTATATATGTATGTGTCAGTATTATAAGTCAGTATTTCAATATAATTTCACAATGCACATTAATTACAAATTACCTCTTTAAAAATAGTAGGTACCTAATACTGCATACCCACCTGCCTATGTATAATTTTTAATATTAATTAATATTTATTATTATTTAATGTCACAAATATGTCAATATATTATTAAAATAAATGAACTGACCATCTTTTTAATAGGTAAAATAAAATATCTCTAGTGTCTAGTTTATAATGTTTAAATACATACATTAGCTAAAAGTTGAAAAGCTTCGATAAATGCTTTACTATAGTTTGCGGTAGAAGAAGGTGACAATCTTGTATCTTCAATTATAGCATTATAAAATGTTTTCAAATTTTCAGGTGTTGCCTAAAATTTCAAATTAATATCTTATTATAGGTAGATACTATTGTGTTTTCATAAATATCCATGTTTTCATTTTATTTCCGAAAAACACAATAATATTAAATATTAATTTAATACAAGAAATCTTTATTTAATTTATAATAATAATTATTTATTATTACAATTATTATTAAATAAAAATAAACGGGAAATTAAATGAATAATAAAATTAATTTTACTTACCTGAACTAAAATGTCTTTAAAACAAGGTACTAAATATGTAAAAGTAGTATTAAAAAAAATAATGTTAATAGAATCATCATTATTGAACGTCTTCAAAAGAGATTTAATTACAAGCTGAGAAATTGCTTGATGCATGCCATTCATAGAACCAGAAATATCTAATAAAATAACTACATCTTTTGAACAAGTTGCAGCTTGTATATACCATGGTCGAAGACGAGTATCAAAAACACTTGGTTTAGCTGACCATCTTATAGCTAAAAATAAAATTATATCCATCAAGCGATGGATCATCCATTAATAAATAATAATTATTTTTGATAGTAAACTTAATTATTTAATTACTAATTATAATAATACATTTTTAGATTCTGAGCGGAGCGATTTTACGATTTTCTTTCTCTGTCTAACACACATAAAAGATAGGGATTTAGACGTTTTCTACTTCCAATGTTACGATCTATCTAGTTATGCGATAAGGGATCTGAAATCGGATTTGAATTCGTTAGAAAGTCTACTTTAGATGGACTTTCCCATAGGCGCAACTAGAAATTAAATATTGGGGGTGCTTAAGCTCCAGGTAGTTTTCAAATCGTGAATACCTCCCCCTTTACACAAAACAAAAATATTTGCTTATTATTACACAATAATTGAAAATAGGAACAAAACCTTATACCTACATGCTTAGTCATATAATATAAAAGTCATTTTTAAACATACCTTATAATTATGAATTAATACTACATTTAGGCTATGGTGACTATGGATGCGAATTATTATAATACTAAATCTTTACGGCGATCCGTATATTGCTTTTATCAACCATATTTTTTTTTCAACTTATTCAAATTTTATAGGGGTGCTTATTTTGACTTGTGGGGTGCTAATGACCCAAAGCACCCCCCCTAGTTGCGCCAATGGACTTTCCCACTTTTTTTTGAAATTTTCTTCTCATTGTTGTTGAAACAAATTTTATTTAAAAATTTATAAATATTCATTTTTGAAAAATTTAGGGAACAAAAACAAAAATGAAAAAAGTGGGAAAGACGATATAAACTAGACTTTCTAAAGAATTCAAAACGTTTTCACTGTTTTCAGATCCCTTATGTTATCCTTATCGCATAACTAGATCGATCTAGTTGGAAGTAGAAAACGTCTAAATCAGGGGCGAATCCAGCTCTAGATAACGGGGGGGGGGGGCGAATTATAATAATTTTTTTCTTGTATAGGAACACAGGCACACAGCCATTATTATACATAGATGATTAAAAACTACAATAATATTTATATTAGATTTGCAGAATCCATATTATATTAAATGGTAAACCGTCAAAATCGCGAAAGCAAAATCGGCGAATGTAAAATGAGCGAATTACAATATAATCGAAAATAAAATGAGGGAAAATATAATAATAATTGTATTTTTTTTTTAAAAAAAAATCAAAAACACAAATTATTATAATTATTAAATAATATTAATTATTATTATAATTAATTAATTTCATTATTTGCATTATATAAAATATGTATCACGTAAATTTTATTCGATATTTCTTCGGTATATAATGATTACGATTTAATTTTCGCTCATTATTTGTTTTCGCTTATATTATTGCAATTCGCACAATTTACATTCGCGATAATGCCATCGCAAATGATGATAACCATATTAAATTCAATTTTTTTTTAGTGAATGGGGGATGGTCGATTATTATTGTTATTATTATTTAAAAATTAATTAATATAAATATGTTTAAAAAAAATCATTACCTATATTTGATAGGTATATTATATATTTTTATTAAGTATTTAAGCACCTAGTATTAAAAATGCTCATAAAGTAAAATTTTTGTTAATTACTGCATACATATTTATAAATTTATAATAATTTTAGATTCTGAGCGAAGTGAAGAATGTATTTTGGTTTACAATGACGTGTGATTTTTTTTTTTTTTATTCTGTAGATACTTCTATTACTCGAAATAATGCTCCGATTTTTACGATAGGCATATGTCTCCGGTTGGAAAGTGGATGTAGTTGGTGCTTTATTTAGGTCATTTTTCGAATTTCTTAAAATTGAATCTAAGCGATAGAAAAAACGACGAAAAACGGCATTTTTCACGAAAACTGAAATTTTGACGAATTCGATTTTAATATTTCTTGATAACTTGGACAATTTTTAAGTTAAAGACTTGAAAATTTTATTGAGTATTCACATAGGTACTATATATATGTGGTAACATTTTGGAACCGTTACGTTAATTTTTTTATAAAATATAGGACTTTGAATAATTTGTATAATTCTCATTTTTATGTATATAATGAATGATAAAATTGCCAATTTTGGTCATTTAGGTCCGTACATTTTACTGAAGTATACTTACATATTACTTAACATGATATCAAATTTTGCGTTTTAAATATTTAATAAAAAATGTCAAAATTTTAATCAATTCCTTCATTATCTGACTGAACTTCGCTCAGAATCGTTTTTCAAATGCAATGATTTATCATTGCATTCAAATTATAATTAAAATTAAACACTCTGATTTACACATCTGTATTCCAATATCCCATGCGACAGGAGTATCAGTTCGTCTTTTTGATTCTGAGCGAAGCAAAGATAATATTGGTTTTTTATATTAGTTTGTCATTGTATGTACACTTTTTCTACCTACCAGAAGAAATGAGTCAACTACCATGAGGATGAGGCATGAATAGCATAGGCATACCGCATACCTATATTAAATACCTACATATATTTCGATAGAAAATATTATTATTATCCAGAAGTTTATTATACCTAATTTACTTAAATAATTTTTCTGATTTTTTAAAACTGATTTCCAATATTTTATTATAATTTAGAAAATATTGAACTTTAGATAGGTACTTCTTCTATTTTATTTATACATAGGTGGGGTATATTTATTACTAAATTATTACTCGAATACTAGAATAACTGATGATGGTTTCTTTTCTATTATTTAATGTTAATGTGTAGATAATAAGTTTTTGAAAATGTAAAAAATTAATGGACAATTAACTAATAATAATAAATTTGACTATATTTGCTTTATTGGCCATTTGATAATATAAGTATTATTGAAATTAATAACAACCACAATAATAATATTACTGAAACTAATAGCAACTATCTATAAACAAAAATTTCCATCGTAAATCTCATAATACTTGTTTGAGCACCTCCTGAGTTGACTCATCACAGATCATAGGTCCATCATAGGTCGAAATTTCAGTGTAAAAAATGTCGTTTTTTCTGTCGCATGGGGTCAATTTTGAGAAATTCGAAAAATAACCTAAATAATGTACAAACTACATCCAATTTGCAACCGAAAACATATTATGCTAGGTATTCGTGAAAATCGGAACATTATGTCATTATTTCGGGTAGTATAAGTGTCTTCAGAGTTCAGACATAAAAAAAAGACACATCATTGTAAATCCAATACATTCTTCCTTCGCTCATAATCTAAAAAAAATTATATAGTATGAGTTATGACAAATTTTCATTTTCTCAATATCGTTATATTTAATAAAATTGATAATCACTTCACAAAAAGATCGATTTCACCAAGTTACAAATATAGGTACGAAGTTGAAGCCAATTAATATTATTTTATTAAGTTAGGTAGTAGGCAGAGCCGGATTAAAAGAGGCAGTGGGGGCATCAGCCACCAGGCGCAAGATTTTAAAGGAGCAAATTTTTTTAAGATTGTCTTATTTAGAGATTGAAATTATGATTACAAATAATAATAAAACACATGCAATAAAATTATTAAAAAACAAAATAATGTACCTATGTAATTTATAAAATAATTTTAATTCATTCAACTTTAATTATTTTAATCGTGTTTACAAAATATTTATTTTTATAAATTTATTTACATTTACTCGTATATTGTACCTAACATTAATATTGTTTATTACTTTATATAATTGTATTAAGGGGCCTCTCTACTCCAAATTTTTTTGTTAAAAACTACTTAAACGCTTGACAATATTACTTGTATAGTAGCTGTGATCAGATTTTAATTCTGAAAGAAGATTAGACTTGAGAAATAAATGTTCTAAAGATCGTATGTCGTGCTTTTGTCAATTTTAATTTTCTACTCACATAAAAAAATTATTAAATATTGTAAAAAAATACGTTTTTAAAATTACAATTAATAAATTATAAATTTAATTATGTAAAAACCTACTTCGTACCATCTCTTGTAAATTTGTAGTTGAATCTAAATATTTTTTCAAAATTGAAATCCGATCATTTTAACTATATGTTTTTTTATCAAGAAAAACTGCTAAATTTTTCAGTTTTTTTTTATATAATATATATAAAAAAAATATTTCTCCTTGTATTTTCAATGACATGTGCATGCGCTTACTACCTTCTTATTTTATATATACTACGCCATGCGGGACTGTACTACACACACACTAATATTAATTTACGACTACCACAATGACAACACTAATTTGTGTATTTTATGAAAATTGCCTATATTGAACTCCTTAATAAATGGCAGTAGAGAGGCCCCTTAAAAAGATTGATAACATTGAAACCATTATTTTTCTTACGACTTAAAATAAAATGTGTGGTACCTAATTAAAATACTACTAAATGAGGTATAGATAAAAGCGTAAGTTGAACAATTTTCAGGGAGGAAGGAATACTTATCCATTTATCTTCTATTAGAGAATAATATTAATAAATGCCAAATTATAGAAAACCATATTTATAAAAATAAGTTCTGAATTTAGGGTGGTTTATACATACGTAATACGTATCAATGCCCTGGGGCACAAAATGTCTTAATCCAGTTTTGGTAGTAGGTATATATTATATTATTAATTTATTATTTTATTAATTAGTGGCGTACCTGGATAGTGACGCATGAAACCAGCTGTACTGCCAAAATATTGCCAAGAAAGTGATGGATCACTGCGAAAATTTTGTAAAAACACTTCATCCATTTTTTCAGACCATTGTAAAGGGATTTGAACATATTCAACTAAAAATTTTTAAATTTTTTTGTACATATTGTTTAAAATTTATCAATAATAGAAGTATACCTACGCTTTTCAAATAAAATTGTTGGTAAATAAACTGCACTGTAATCTGTATTAACGGGTAATCCATAAAAATGATCACTTTTTGTTAAATTCATTGTTTTGAATTTTAATTGTTGAATTATTTTTCCTAGATCTAATGATATATTTGGTGCAGTGCGATCTGCATCGTTAGAATCATCAATGCCTTCAACCGGAGAATATTTTGCATTATAATAAGTATAATTAGAAATTTCATTATCTTCATGACTTTTCCATTCAAATTCCTCAGATAAACGTTCTGCTGCGTCCATAAGGCACTAAAATATAAATTTATTTATTTATTTATTTATATATATATATATATATATATATATATATATTAATATATATTAATTTTAATCAATAATAGTTATTGTTTTAAGACAAATTTAAATTAATAATGTATATTATATAACTTATATTTACCGATACGGCAGTCATTTTTAATCTTATCATACGATTCATTGCTGTTGAAATATTTTGTAATAGCTGACTGGCATTTGTTCTAAATACGTGAGTTTCATTTAATTTATTGTAACGCTGAATATAAATTAAATTTTATTATTTCATATTTAATAAGAAAAAATCAATTATATACCAATCGAATATCATCGGATTTTGTTATATTTTGTCCCATGTACCATAATTCTTTCCCAAATGTTTCTGCCCAGTTTTCAACCCTACATTGAAATAAAATATGCACACACTTATTTGTTTTTAAAATTCCTATGAAATAAACCGAAGATTTACTTACAAAAGTTCCTCCAAACTACTTTTTTTATCATCTTGAACATCTATAGCAATAGCATAAATAACAAATAAAACTCCTGTAAGGAATGTTAATAAATTTACACAAATATTCATACTTTTAATCAAATCACTTTCATTACTATTTCATAAACAAACGTAGTTTCTACACATTTAAATAGTTTAGATCTCAGCTGAATTTATAACCTTTAGGGATACTCTCTTATGTGCATTTATTATCTAAATATAGACAGTATATACAGTCCCACTCTTGGATGGTAGCCAATATTAAGTTAAGAAAAAAGATTTAACTATACTATTATTAATTTAAATAATATAGTCAACATTATATGTTTAGAAAATAGTTTCAGCCTGATCAATTCATTTAAATGACTAGAAATTTAATTATTAAATTTTAATGTATCAAATATTTATCATGAGATAAATATTTGGTGCAACTATTAAAAAATTATAACTTGATTACATTTTTAGGTTATTGGAAATATTGTTGTTTATATATTACAATTTAATTTTTTGTCATCGAAAATAATGATTATAAATTATAACTATAATAATACTTATATATATATGTAATATGTATATATATTTAGATAGATACTTACCTCTAATATATATTTATATATTTAATTGGTACTTAAAATAAGAAAAATATTTAAGGATACGTTTTTTTGTATATTTATTTGATAAAATTGGCAATTTTTGCTATTAAGGTCTGAAAATTTTACTGAAGTATATATACATATTACTTAACATTATACTAAAATAAAATAATATTTTAAATTTTGATATGAAGAATTGAAGATATTAATTTTAAGGCGATATAAATCTTTAGACATTTCGACAATATTCCATTAAATGGTTATCGTTAAACGTTAATAAATCTACGACTAGTGAGATTGTGAGGAGAGATATAGGTATTTAATTAATTGTGTTTATCATCATAATTGGATACTAAATTGGAAATACACACTTGTAATATTTTGTAGGTATATTAATATATTATGATTTAAAATAAAATACCTATTATTGAAAGTGCTTGTAAACAATGAATTTGGCGTTCCCGAAAAAATACTTTCACTATTTAATAAATATCCATTTAAGAGCTTAATGAAAATCACTGTAGTTCATTGAAAAGTTAACAAAATTAAAAATGACAAAGGAATATAATGCTTATAATTTTTTTAATGCTTTTATTTTTTTTAAATTTTTTGGTGTAAATAAATATATAGCATGCCATTTAAAAAAAGTATAAAAATTCAAAAATTAGCAAGAAAAAAAATTGTAAAAAATTGTATTTTTATATAAAAATGTAGTGTTATAAGTTCTATATATTTTGTAAAAAAAAAAATTGAAAAACATTAAAATTGACCGAGAAAATGAGTGTAGTAAGTTATTTGGATCACCCTGTATATATTTGTCTTTTATAGATAATATATGAAAAAACCAAATAAATTGAATTTATAGAAAGAATTAGGGAATTCTAATTGTTAATTAGCAAATTTTAATTTTTTAAAAATAAAAATATTGGAGAATAGCCATACTACTTTAAGATATTTATTAAATTAATTAATTGGTACAAAATTAAAAATATTAACAATCATAATATGTATATGAAAGAAACAATCCCATTAAATCAATTTATTGATGGCTGTTCAACTTGGTCAATTAATCCAAAAATTACTGCTTCTTCTGCACTCATGAAATGATCAGATTCCATGCTAGCATCTAAACATAATAAGATTTTATTTTTATAATATAATTTAATAGTGAGCATAAATAATATAATTATAATTATTATTCATATTGTTTAAAGAATTAAATTTTTATGTGTAATAAATTGTATATTAATAAATGTTTTAATATTATTAGGAATTTTCAATTCAATTTAACTGTGTAAAAATTTACTCACAAATAATTAAGATTGAAATCATTGGACTTTTGGACTATATTCATATTAAATACATAATTTAATATGTTTTTATGGGATTCAACATTTTAGATTTTGAGTGAAGCAAAAAATGTATTGGTTTTACAATGATGTGTCTTTTTCTTTTTATGTATGAACCATGAAGACACATTTTGACATTAAATAAAGCTTTTATTTTCACAAATAGCATGTTTCCAATTGGAAAATGGATGTAGTTAGTACTTTATTTACATAATTTTTTTAATTTCTCATAATTAGGTTCGTGATAAGAAAAACTACCAAGGAATGATAAAAATAGGGCATTTCTTGACAAAAATTGAAATTTTGTCAAAATATAGAACTTTGAATATTTCCTGAAATTCTTGTTTTTATCTATATGTTTGATAAATTTAGGGTTTCAAGGTCTGAAAATTTTACTCAAGTATACTCACATATTACTTAACATATTAAAATATTAAAAAATTCCTAAGTATTAATTTTTTTATAGTTGATTAAAGTTGATATTTTTATTATAATTGAAAATCTTAGAATCTATTATTTCTCAATACTTTTACAATAATGATTAATAAAAAAGAAATTTTTTTAAAATTTTATTAAAGCATACTGAATATAGCTTATTGCTTAATGTATTTCCAAAATATTAATAGAATAAGTCTCAATTAATTTTTTTTTTTATAAGTTGAAATTTGAATAAAATCGATATACTTAAAATATTTATTTGGATTCTTCTTATTATATTTCAATATTTTACAATAATTTTAAATAAAATTGACAAACAATTTTGAATATTACATTTGATTTTTTTTTTGTTGTAGCTTTTTTAAATAATGATAATAATATTGAAAAACAATCCTTAGCGAAATACTATCAGATTTGGGTATTTATGTGACTCATTTAGGGTTTTATGGGCATTTATATTGTTGCACACCAGCTACTAATGAATGGGAAGTACAAAAAGAAGTTCAGGGACACTAAGATCCAGAGAGACGTTGTCAAAGAGAATAATTTCTTAATCAACCCTTTCTCCCTCCGGGAGTTGAAAGAGGCTGTTCAAGACATGAAAGACAATAAGGCAGCTGGCATTGATGAACTCAGAGTAGGACAAATCAAACATTTTGGCCAAAGAACACTGGCGTGGACTCTTGAGCTAATGAACAATTGCATGACCAGCATGCAAATCCCAAAGTGTTGGAGGAAAGCTCAGGTCGTTGCCCTCTTGAAATCAGATAAAGATCCCACAGAAGCCAAGAACTATCGACCAATATCGTTGCTCTGTCATCTTTTCAAAGTTCTGGAACGAATGATTCTGAAACGCATCTCAGACTACGTAGATAAGGCTCTAATCAATGAACAAGCAGGCTTTAGACCAGAGAGGTCATGCTGCGGTCAGGTGTTCAACCTAACGCAGTACATCGAGGATGGTTATGAAAGAGGCCAAGTGACCGGAGTAGCTTTCTTAGACCTTAGTGCTGCCTATGATACTGTCAACCATAAAATTCTTGCTCAGAAGGTATACAAAGTAACGAAAGACTACACCTTGACCAGATTCATAGGGTGCTTGCTGCAAGATAGGCGCTTCTTCATAGTGCTTCATGATAAGAGCAGTAGGTGGAGAACCCAGAAGAATGGCCTTGCACAAGGTAGCGTGTTAGCCCCAATATTGTTAAACATATACACCAACGACCAACCGATTAACTCTTATACAAAGAAATTCATCTACGCCAATGACACAGCAGTAACTGCGCAAGACAAGACCTTCGAGGAAGTAGAAGGAAAACTAATAAGAGCCCTAGAGGAACTAGCTATCTACCATGAGAACAATGATCTTAGACCAAACCCAAGTAAATCCCAGGTCTGCGCTTTCCATCTTAGAAACCGACAAGCCAAGAGGAAACTAAATATCAGCTGGAAAGGACAAGAGCATGAGCATTGTGATACACCAAAATACCTGGGAGTGAAGCTGGATAGGCACTCACATTCAAATACCACTGCCAAGACACAAAAATGAAAGTACATGCCAGAAACAACATACTACGGAAGCTCACTGGATCTGCTTGGGGAGCCCACCCCATGTCCTTCGAACGACAGGACTAGCACTATCCCTTCCTGCAGCAGAATATGCCGCTCCTGTCTGGAAGAACTCTACCCATGCAAAGAAAGTGGATGTAGCAATTAACGAAACCGCTCGCATCATTTCAGGGTGCCTGTTGCCAACAGTCATAGAAAACATCTATCCTATCATCGGAATAGCTCCACCTGAAATTAGAAGGCAAGTAGCTGCAGAGGTTGATAAAACAAAACAACAAGAAGACTCCCGACACCCAATGTACGCACACACATTTCAACCAGCCAGGCTCAAGTCTCGGAAAAGCTTCTTGAAACTGACAAGTAAGCTGGAAACTCAACCTAAAGCACAACGACTTGACCTGTGGAAAGATAAAGTGACCAGCTCCCCACTGGAAATCAAGGAGGAAGGATCCGATGGTTTCCAGCTACCCTTCCTTACATGGAAAACCCTTAACCGCCTTAGAACGGCAACCACCAGGTGCAAGGCGTCGCTCTTGAAGTGGGGTTACAGCACAGATGATAAGTGTGACTGTGGGATGACACAAAACTTCGAACATTTATTAATATGTCCCAATCTGAAAGTTAAGTGCACGAAAGACGACCTGATTTTGGCAAATTACAAGGCAATTTATGTTGCTGATTACTGGGGAAACAAAATTTAATTTGATGATTCCGGACACGAGAGAAGAAGAAGGGCATTTATATTGAACATAGACTAATAAATGTAAACATTTTATTCAAGAGATATATTAGCTGATGAACTTCTCTTAAAATTGTTTTCATAAATGTAATGTTTTATCATTGTATTCAAATTTCAATCAAAATTCAATACTATACTCTTTAGACCTGTATCCCTTCCACAGCAGTATCAACTCATTTTTATTATTTTGAGTTATTTACTAATAATCTCATAAAAAAAATTGGCATTGTATATTTCATTAAACAGAATAATATTATAAAATTATAATATAATAAGTTTACCAATTTCTTCTGCTGGCATTCCCGTATGTTTACCATAAATGTTAATTAATGAAGATTTTAGTCTTAAAATTTCATCTGTAATAATTTTCATATCTGAAGCTTTCCCCTGAAATATTAATAAACTAATCACTCGTAATTATTTATATGAATTAAATTTTATATTAATTATAACCTGCATTCCACCAGATGGTTGATGAATCATAATTCTTGAATGTGGTAATGCATGTCTTTTACCTTTTGCTCCAGCAGCTAGTAAAACACTTCCCATACTACAAGCTTGTCCTATGCACCAAGTTGATATATCTGGTTTTATATACATCATAGTGTCATAGATACCTAAACCAGCTGTAACACTACCACCAGGACTAAAAACAAAATAAAATTAATCATTCAATATTTAATGATAATAGTTAAGTTTTATATTCTCAGAGTTAATTATATTTCTGTTCAGTTATGAATAATACATTTTTATCAAGTATTATTTTATTACATTATAGGAAGATTATTCTTGTTTCTTTTAGTATATATCAAAGTGTTTTAAAACTATATTGTATGTTTATTTAAATAATAGTTTTTAGGTATGGAAGTATTTATATATAATATTATATTTTAACCTGTTATAAAATATTCTGTATAATTTTTAATAATTAAAATGATTAAATTAATCATGGACTACAAACTAATACTATAAGTTAATTAATATTTACTTATTTAAAATATTAGTTGGTAAATGTTATAGAAAGAAAATATTCATAATTTATGCATAGGTATAAATATTATATTTTACCTGTTTATATACATGTTGATTGTTGCTTTTTGATTTTCAAATTGTAAAAATAATAATTGAGCAATAACTAAAGAAGCTACATGATCATTAATCTAAAAAATACAAAATATTTTAATGGTTATTTGTATTATACAAATTAATTACTAATTAGTTAATTTTAAAATACTTGCCTCTCCCATAACGCAAACAATACGCTCTTTAAGGAGTCTAGAGAATATATCATAAGACCTTTCTCCACGACCCGTTTGTTCTACTACAATTGGTATAGTTAGCCCACGAATACTATTGCACATTAAACCAACTGATGATATTTTGTTGGCGTGCTAAAACAAATGAATAAAATGCTTAAACCTGAATTATTTTGAAATTTACTAAAAAATAAGTATAAATATTATGTTTGAAAACTAATAATTTTAATATAATAATAAACTATTAATAAATTGACTAACAGAATGATTTTTAAGTACTTAATAATTTACCTGTAATAAACTTCGAGCGTGAGTAATACTCATTTTTAATGACCTATAAATGAAAATTAATAAAATTTTAATTTTAATTAGTCAAAGAAATAGCAAAGTAATATAATACCAGATCCCTAAATATAATTTTTTTTTATAGATTTATTATTTAAATATAATGTTGGAGATTATAATTTTATAATATTATAATCATCATTCATCACAAAAAAATTCATAATATAATTTTATATTTTTTTATAAAAACAAAAACTGTTATCTAAGTACATTGTGGTAGAGTCAGTGAAAGGCAGTAGGTCGAAAAATGATAAGAATTTTAATACAATAATTCTCAGATTGACTGTGTTGCCAACCCACAAAAATAATTAATTTATGTTACCATAATTTAACGTTTAAAATTCGTAAACACTTATTAAATACATTTTAACTTATGTATTTCTTTTAATTTAGTAATTTATCATTTTACCATGGCCGCATGGGGCATAGCTAAAATATGTGTATTTTACATAATTTCAATTTTATTCTGTATAATGTGTATTAATTAATTAAAATAATTTTTTACACAAACAAATTTTAAAAAAAGATACATAATATATAAAATAGTAAAAAAAAAATGGTGGTTCTTCTTAAAAATTAAAATTGCCAATAATCACAATTAGTTATAAAAAATGGTTTTTAAATTCATAAAATAAAAATTGGGAGTAGTAAAATACTTTTATGTGATCTACAGAGTAATGAGGGAAAATACTTTCCAATAATATAAATAATATAATATTTCTAATCCCCACAATAGTATTAATTCATGTTTCAAACAAGGTAAGTTTAATCTTAATTTATTGTTTTTAAAAACTTTGTCATAGGTTTTTCTTTTGTGTAGTAATAAACCTAGTTATAAATATAATATTTAGTCAACTTGACAACTTGAATGTATCATAATATTTTATGATACTTTGAACTATCATACTTTAGAGTTTAGACAAAATATAAAATAATGTATTTCATCTTATTTAAGGTGCACAATAGTTTAATAATAATACATTTATATTTTATTTATTGTAAAAATTATAAATTGTTAATACAATCATATGTGTATAGTATATCGTATATGTATACCTATATACAGATGTAAAAGTTACAATTACCATTAAAATATTATATTACAATTCAAAATTTGAGTTACATACACATACATTATGCACAAGAAAAATAGAAAAGAATAATTGTACATCATTTTGAAGATACTATTTAATAATATATGTTATGATGAGATATAAAATAAAATGGTCTTACATTATGTTACATAATTAATAAATAATACATTTAAAATAAAAAATACATAATATAACAATTAACACCTATAGCTAAAATAGATGTGGATGAAAATAAATTTGGTAAAATTCGAAAAGTAAAATGTATGTTGTCAATTTGTCGTAATGATTCAACATTCAACTGTTCAATATTATTTAAATATAAACTTGAAAGGAAAAAAGTAGTTGAATACATTTGAAAATTGAAATACATTCTGTTATCAACTATCATTAAAAGATACATATCCGTATATTTTATTTTGATTGTACATTCTGACATTTAGTTTCCTAACGTTGGTATTACTGAGTGTTCAGTCAGAAACTATTTTCTTATCATTTTTCGACCTACTACCCTGTACCCTGGTAGAGTTATAGGTAGGATACTGATAAGTGATAAGTATCTTATCAACCTCGATGTTGATGCTGAAATCATGGACATATAATAATTATAAATATTAAATAGTATTATACATGGCTAAATAACATTTATTTAGCCATGGTATTATATGTCTATGGCTAAAATAAACTGTACGACACACGATCATAAGGCAACGAATATTCAAATATATTACAAAATTAAAACCCGTTACCTTGGCATAGGTTTTTATATAATTTTTTTTTTTTTAAAAATACAAGAAATATCCAAATCTGATTTAAAAGCAAATTGTTACATACACAATAATATCCCGGGTTTAAATGCAGTTTAGTTCCCAGTCGCATTTTTCAAATTTTAGATTCTGAGCGAAGCGAAGAATGTATTGGTTTTACAATGATGTGGATTTTTTTTTTTTTTATGTCTGTAAACAAAATTACGACCCGTAATAATGCTCCGATTTTCACGAATAGGGTATGTTTCCGGTAGCAAAGTGGATGTAGTTGGTACTTTATTTAGATCATTTTTCGAATTTTGTTCAAAGTCTAAAAAAATTGTTAATATTGAGTTAGGTTAGGTTAGTTAGTACCATGAACTAAGTGTCTATCTTAGTCCATGGTTAGTACTTATAAGTTATCATAATTATTTTTATGTATAAATAAAAATTAATCTCTTTATTAAACACACCCAATAATCATAGGCGTAACTAGAACATTAGGTTAGGGGGGCTAGAGTCCTAACCTTTTTCCCTAGCATTTTTCTTAAGTAACTACCCTTTTTGAATATCGTCCTATATAAACTATATAAGTACAAGAAATTACATATTTGTACATTTATTAATTAATATTATAATTAATATATCATACTAATTATAGTCCTTAACATTTAAAATATATAAATATAAAATTCAAAAATGTAATTATATGCATATTTATAATTACATCACTAATACACTATTAAATTTGTTAAAAAATGTATACCTCTTAATTAATCTTTTAATAAATTTAAAATACTAATTAATTATTATAAATAAAATGTCTATTTTTTGCAACACTCATTTAAAACTTGTTCAATGTCAACTAAATTTGAAATATCTCTTTCAATAATATGTAAATCTGTCTTGCTGCATACTAGACCTAACCCACGTTTTAATTCATCTAAAAAATCTCTTCTCTTTAAAAATAATTAAATTTAAATTTATAGTTAATAAGACATTTTCGTATTAATATTATAATATTTATATTCAACAATAAGCTTTATAATGTAAACATATTCTATTATTTTCGTCTAATTATGATTAATCATATTTATTTACCAAATTATATTTTTTGTCATTAAATTATTTTGGAGGGCTATATATAATGTTAGGAGGCTGAAGCCCCCCAAGCCCCTACCTAGTTACGCCTATGCCAATAATATTAAATATAATACTTAAAATATATTTATATATATTATGTAATAAAAGTACCTTTTAAAACAGCATTGATTATTAAAAACATCGTTTTATTTTAAACTTGTGTCTGTATCATATTTGATCCAATGTCCAATGGAATTTTTAGTAATAATTTATTATATAATATTTATTTATGGTCAAATATATTGAAAAAATATTATAAAAATACTAAATTACGGTATTTGTATTAAATAGAATGGTTTAAAATATTCAATATTATTTAAAATTATGAAGTATGGAGGATTAATAATCAGTCTGTTGGTATAGGATAGGCTAACATGGACATTAAAATATAAAAATACTCGTATATAATTTATAATTATTTTGTAAAGAAATAATAAATAGGTATTTTTAACCTGAGAAGAAATAGGGATTATTATTTATTGATAATACATTTCTAAAAAAAAAGAGCTGATACTCCTATTGTTCTATTCTGTGCTCCTACCGCATAGGATACAGGTGTGCGAATCATAGCGTTTAATTTTAATTAGAATTTGAATGCAATGATAAACCATTGCATTCGAAAAAACGATTCTGAGCGAAGTTCATTCGGATTATAATGTAGGTATATTTTAAAATATTGACCATTTTTTATTAAATATTTAAACCGCAAAATTTTATCACACATATAGTACATAAATGAACACTCTATATAATTTTTATATAATATTTGTCAATTTTATTTAATATTATTGTAAAATATTGTAATGTAATAAGAAAAATCCATATAAATAATTTAAATATTGATTTTACTGAAATTTCAAGTTCAAACGGCTATAAAAAAAAAATTGATACCTAATAGAGATTTTTCTATTTTGATATGGTGTTAAGTAATATGTATATATACTTCAGTAAAATTTTTAGACCTTAATATCATAAATTGCCAATTTTATCAAACATTATATACATGAAAACGAGAATTTTACGAAATATTCAACGTCCTATATTTTGTAGAAAAATTAATGTAACGGTTCCAAAATTTTACCACATATATATAATCGCTATGTGAACTCCCAAAAAAAATTTCAAGTCTCTAACTTAAAAATTACCCAAGTTATCGTGAAATATAGAAATTAAATTCGTCGAAAATTCAGTTTTCGTGAAAAATGCCGTTTTTTCGTCGTTTTTCTACCGCTTACGGTCAATTTTGAGAAATTCGAAAAATGACCTAAATAAATTAGACATAAAACACATTATAGATAATGGTTGACAAAAGAAAAGTCGTGTATTGTGTGTTATGTACTTATGTGTTTACAGTTCACGTTCTCACTTTTACAGCATTCGCATCGAGTCAAGAACGTTTTTAAAAGTTGGCATTATTAAATATTGAATTGATATATTGTACTTGATAATGATATAATTTTAAAAATATTTTCTAAACAGGACAGAAAAATTAAATTGTAAAAATAATTATTTAATAAAATGTATCCTTGTATTTTATATTGTATATTATATAAGAATGTATCTATGTAATTTTTATTTTTGTTAAGGGGATTAGAAGTGTCAATTTTCATTCTCTGTCCAACACATAAAATATAGGGATTTAGACGTTTTCTACTTCCAACGTTACAATCGATCTAGTTACGCGATAAGGGATTTAAAAACGGATTTGAATTCGTTAGAAAGTCTACTTTAGATCGACTTACCCACTTTTTTCGTTTTTTTTTGTCCTATCCTAAATTCTTCAATAATTGAACATATTTATTCATTTTTAAATAAAATTTCATCGTGTCTAACACATGTTAGACAAAGAAAGAAAGTCGACAGTTCGGATCTCCTTAATAATTTAAATAGTTTTTGTTTTATTAATATTTAATAAATAAAATGAACTAATAAAATATATAAATTAATTACATTTTGTCTGATAAATAATTTATGCACTTTTTTTACTCGCTGATAATATTTTAATATAAAAATATAATATGTATTCACTATTCATTATATATTTAATTATGTATATCACATATATAAATATTATGTATATATGAATAAAAAAAAATATTGTTTTTATATTGATATAAATTATATTGAATTAGAATTTTCATAAAATTTAATTCAGCCCCCCCCTAAAATTTTCACCCTAATTGCGCCTATGGTAAAAATGTTTTCATACAAAAAAAAAAAAAACAAAAACAAAACAAAAAAAATCACACATCATTGTAAAACCAATACATTCTTCGCTTTGCTCAGAATCTAAAATAAAGTATTTATAACATACATTTGAATAAAATAATTATTATTTAAATGTTACACAATATTTATTCAGGATAAATTATTAAATAAATATAACAACTAATTCGATTGGTCACTGATTACTTATTACATATATAAATATTATATTAATTAACCTTAATCAATTAATTAATTTATTATATATTAATAATTAATAATTCAATCATTTTAAAATGTTTTATAAATCAATCAAATTAAGTATTCAGATATAATTAATTAAATTATTCTATGTAAAAAAAACTAACAACATCTTATCCATATAAGATGTTGATTAATTTTAAGTGACTAGTAACTTATATTGTAAATAATATGTAAATTAAATATTTTAGATTAATTATCAGCCAATAAATAAATACAAATAAATACAATATACTTATTTAAAAACTAAAAGTATATTATCCAAAATGCTAAACAAACAAATCAAAATGGTGAATATAAAATTTTAATTAAATAATTATACACAAATAAAATATTGTTTGGGTGTATATAATTTTTTAAGCCAAAAATTAAATTAATATTATATAATAATGAAATCTATCACAGTGTAAAATAAATAAATAATTTAAAAGATAGAAAACAAAGGAATTTAGGAATCAACATTTTTATGTCCAATTATTTTTCTAACCATGATGCAGCAACTGAAGGTGCAGTAGGTGATTTAGGTTTGACATTAAATTGTTTTAAGGTAGTTTCAAGTGCTTGATGATTATTAGCAAAATATGCCAATGTTGCATTATGAAACATCAAGAGTTGTTTGTGCATCACTTTTACCTAAAAGAATAAATTTAAATTTAACTTAATTTAATTTATGTCAATAATAAACAGACAAGTAAGTTTAGATTCTATTTCATTTTTAATTGAAAACATGTATTTTGGTTTTCTGTTGTATTTTTAATTTACATATTATATTTGTTAATTGTTGTTAATTTATTATGTGTAAAAAACATTTAACTAAAAAAAAAACTTAAATAAATAGTAGTTTTTATAAAAATATTTGCCAATATAAAAAAAAATAATAATAAGAAGTATCCATATAAATACCTTAAATATTGATTTTACTCAAATTTCAACATTAAACAACTATAAAAAAATTAATACTTAAGACTTTTCCTATATTTTGGAATTACGTTAACCAATATTTAAGTATGCTTCAATATAATTACCAATTTTTTTCAAAACTTTTTGATTATTTAATTTAACTTTAATGTAAAATATTGTGAAATAATAAGAATCCGCAATAATTTTCAGCAAGATGTATTTGAGATTCAATAAAATATTTTAAAAATTATTTGTCAATTTTATTTAATATTATCTAATAATATTATTTATACAAGTATAATAAAAAGAATCCATATAATACTTTAAATATTGATTTTACTCAAATTTCAACTATAAACATCCTATTTGATATTTTTCTAATAATTGGGAAATAAGTTAACCAATAAGTGAGTAAGCTTCAATAAAAATTTTTGTCAATTTTATTAATTTTTATTGTAAATGTATTGAGAAATAATAAGAATACTTGTATGGATTCTAATATTTTCGATTAAATTAAAAATTGAGACTCGAGATTATTCTAATATTTTGATATGATGTTAAGTAATATATAAGTATACTTCAATAAAACTATCAGACCTTAAAACCCAAAATTACCAACTTTATCAAACATTATATACATAAAAACGAGAATTTTAGGAAATATTCAATGTTCTATATTTTGTAGAAAATTTAATGTAATCCTTCCGAAATTTTATCACATATATACAGCAACTATGTGAATATCCAAAAGAATGTTCAAATCTTTAAGTTCAAAATTGCCTGAGTTATTGGTGAAATATTAAAATCGAATCCTTCAAAATTTTAGTTTTCGTGAATAATGGAATTGTTTTCATCATTTTTTGGTCATTTTTCCTATCGCATAAGGTCAATGTTGAGAAATTCGAAAAATAACCTATATCAAGTACCAACTAAATCTACTTTCCAATCAGAGACATATTATGCTATTCGTGAAAATCGGAGCATTATTTCAGGTAGAAAAAGTGTCTCCAGACAAAGGGGGAAAAAAGACACACATCATTGTAAAACCAATACATTTTTCGCTTCATTCAAAAATCTAAAAAATTACTTACTCTATTTTCATCAAGAAATTTCAACTTAACAATAACATCTGACCGTAATTTTTCAAATTCTTCTTTGTGTTGTTGATAATTTTGCTGTGCATCATCAACTCGCACTGTATTAGAATCAGTTCTTGGCATTTGTGCTAACATCTCAAGATCTGAACGATAGGCATCATATTCAATTCTAAAAATTTAATTATTATTTTTAAAATTATAATATATAATAAATTGTAAAAAATATTTGGTAATAGTCTAATAAAAACTGGCAAAGCTACAATATTTATTACATTTACATTTTTTGTTGTCCCTAAATACATAGTTATAAATACAAATTAAATGTATAATGATATAATGAAATGTATAATATTGAACTACATGAATTATTTTACTCTATTACTTAATAGACATTAACAAAAGAAAAAAAGCAAGAATAATTTTGGCTAATTTAAATAATTAACTAAAAATTGCTATATTATACAAAAATTATTTTTTTAATGTGTAAGAGAACTTGGTATGAGAAGGATACAGGTGTAAAGAGGATAGTGTTGAATTTTGATTACAATTTGAATGCAATGATAAATTTTTACATTCGTGAAAACAATTTTGAGGGAAGTTCATCAGATGTACTGATTCAAATTAACTGGCTTTTCTATTAATTTTTATTGTATAAGTATTGAGAAATAATAATAAGAATATTTGTATGGATTCTAAATTTTTCGTTTTAACTAAAAATATCAACTTTAAACAGCTATAAAAAAAAAATTGACCCTTGGGATTTTTCTAATATTTTGATATCATGTTGAGTAATATGATTATTACTGATTTTTGTTGAGTAATGACTTCAGACAAAAAAAAAAAAAAAAAACAAAAAATTAAATATTTTAGTGGTTACCTTGCACATTCATATTGTTTAATGGTAATTAATGTATCTTCAATTGTCTTATTACATAAAGTATTAACTGAAGACACGAAGAAGTTTAGTGCATTTAAAAGACTTTCGCCATTTTTTGATAAAAATTTTTGTGTTTCTGAATTCTGCACAAATTCTTGTTGTAATTCTGGTGATTTTTGACCTAATTCAGCAAATGCTTCTCCAAGTGATTGCTTTAAAATAAATATACAACATTATAATTATTATATAATATCAATTTATATACCTATATATATATATATATATATATATATATATATGAGGGCTGATCAGTATTCAGGAGGTTTAAAGTGTACCAACAGAGCATCGAAAAAACGCAGTTAGCAACATTATGTAGAGTTCTTCCTAAGTATAGCTTTTTTTTCAGGTAGTTGATAAGATGTACTGATGCGAATAACTGCTATTTTAGTGAACAGAAATTTTCAATTTTTGGCTATTTCGTTATTTTGTTCGTAATGGAAGGAAATGAAGAGAAACATGTTTGCATAAAAATTTGTGTGAAGATGGGAAAAAATGTTTATCAAAACTTTTTATAATTTATAAACAGTTTTTGAGCATGAATGTTTAAGTCGCTCAAAGTGTCATGAATGGTCTAAAAGGTTCAAAAGAGGCTAAACATCAACTGCAGATGATCCTCGTTCAGGACGCTCAATAGTTTCAACTGACCACAATCATGTGGCTCAAGTGAATGACTTCTTTTCGTTTGAATCCTTGAGACACTTCAGTGAAACTGGGAGAAAGAAGAGGACAGAGATGTGGACAAGAGAGAATGGATGTTGCACCACGATAACTCCGTGCATTATTCCCTCCTCATTCACGATTTTTGCATGAAAACTGTGATGACAATTGTTCCTCAGCACTTTTTATGCCAAATAATGGAAAAGCCCATGAAATGAGAAAGGTTTGAAGATTATAAAACAATCACTTGTGGAGCTGAAGAGCATTATGGAAGAAGACTTCCAGAGGGTCTTCCTTGCAATGAAAACAGTGCTGGAAAAAGTGTATTTCCACCCAAGGAGAGTAATTTTAAAGGGATGTAAGTTTTGTAATTTTTAACTCTTAAAAATAAATTTATATAAAGAAAGTACCAGAACTTTTTATTAGCCCTCATATATAAATTTATATATTATATACTTAATACTTAGTTTACTATTAAATTAATAATTTAAAAACAACACTGGTGAGTTATCAAGTTAAACTTGGTATGTCAAATATTATTATTACTATATTTTATGAAATATGAAATCTTGTTGAGTATGTATTTTCATCAAAACTATAGTTATATTTTAGCCCTAATTGACTGGAAAAATATAAATAATAAGAAAAAAATCATAAATAAATAATGTTCAATATATGTTCAAATTTAAGATTTTGTATTCTAATTATAAATTACAAAAATGAAATATTTAGCATTATTTATTTAGCAAAAAAAAGAACATGTGAATGCATTAAATTCAGTCCTGATATTATATAAATTTTTTTATTATTATATAATAGAAAACTAATGAAATACCTAACTTAATTGATTATAGAAATGAATATTGAAAAATGGCCGATATAAATGCTAGAATTCAGTGGACTGATTCCATTCCAATTAAACACCGACTGTTAATAAATTTTCAACTACATCTTACTTGGGTTAGAATAAAACTGTGAAATTGTGCTGCCATACTTTTAGCTAATTTCAAAATATTCGCATATTTCTTTTGTGTTTCTCTTAATTGATCAATTTCAGTCTCCAATTCTAAAATTATGAAATCATGATTTTTTATTATTACTAATACACTTAATCAATATACATAGTTTACCTATATCAACTGTTTTTGATGATTTCCCAAGTTTTTCATTGATTAATTGTTTGGTACATTTATACGTTGATACACTCCAATTTTTAATAACATCAATTTTAGATGTTGGAAATTTTGGAAGTGTAATTTCTCCATTTTGTGTAGGGCTTGGAGTATAACCTCTTGGAGCTTTTCAAAAACATAAATTAACAAAATATCATTAAATTACATAATTAACTTACCAGCTGTATTGGTTAATGGTAGTGAATTAGGAACATATGCTCTTGGTCTCATAGGTCTGGTTTCTATTTCTGATCTTAATATTGCTGGATGCATGTTATCTGTTTCTGCATTCCTATTTATATATTCATGTACTGTATGATCACCAGAATTAAGAATTCGTGACATTTTATTTAATTATTAGATTCTTAAATCAAATTTTATCACATCCTATAATTATTAGGAAAAAAATGTATAAGTATAATATTATAATACAAATTATATAAATATTCAAGAATAAAAACACAAAAATACAAATTTATAATTGTTTATATTTAAGTAATTATACTTTTTATGAAAATTAGAAAAAAAAAGAAAAAACATTATTTTGAAGAAACATGATTCATTGGATAACATTGATAACAAAATGTAAACTTATACTATTGTTATTATAGTTGATAGTATATAATACACACGTCATGCATAGTGTATGTTTATTTATTATTATTAATATAAATACAGATAATTTTTTTATATTAAATTATGAATTAAATTATATATGAATTTTGAAGAATACCTAGTATTAAAAAAAATCTAATAATTTATGACCGTTTATAATGAAAACATTGTAAAAAAATAAATAAAATACCTACAAATTTATATTTATCACAAACGTTTTCTGTCTTAATATTTTTATAATTTATTACACTTCCACATCTTTAAATTAATCTTGTTTACATTTTTCAGAGGTGTTAAAATGATCATTTTGTTATAGTTAAAATTAATTTACTTATGACAATTTAAAAATACTTAAAAATAAGTATTACAGTTTAGAAAATTATGTAAATATACTTCCTTACTTTTAATGAAATACATGATTCGATTAAGACAATATAATAAAATGTAGTCTTTTAAAAAAATTTAAATAATCATTTGGAATTTTATTTAGGAAAATTGTAAAGTAATTCCATACATTATTTCATTTTTAGATCCAACGTGTAACAGAAAATACTCATAGAAAATCTGAAACTAAAATAATATTGTTTCTTCTTTTATTGAAATAAAATATATCTGACAATTGTATACAAATTACAAATATGAATATTGAATTATTGAATAATCAATTTTTATTTTTTACAATATAAAGATTTTCCTATTTAACAATTAGATGTTAGAAACAAACTTATGATAACGATTGCCAACTACCACTACATAGACCCTATAAAAAATATACATCAACGGTTTAAGATACTACGGTTGCGCGACCAACCATTATTTCATCAATTATATTATGGTCACTAAGCTAATCCAAAAGTCAGCTGTTTCAACCTACTACTAGCGCTCATTTATCTTAAACTTAAACGATCTGTGGTAAAATTATGATTTTTAAATTTGATCGTGTTATATCATAGATAATAAAAACTAATGGACTGCTCATTCCTTTCCGCTCACCCCGTCGTCGGCACCATAGTAAAATTAATTTATTTTACTATGGTCGGCACGATGTAGAGAAAATAAGGTGACACCACTCGACCTCTTATCAGTAAAAATTGAGGGTCTATTTTTTTAGGCATTTTGGTAGTTCAAATTAGCTATCCAGGAGGCGCCACCATTGGCCCGGAGGCCTATATTTCTATACTGAAAATATGTCAGGATGAACGTTTTTAATTATTTTTTAAATTAATTATTCTTTATTTGTAATTTTAGATTATGAGCGTAGCGAAGAATGTATTGGTTTTACAATGATGTGTGTCTTTTTTTTATGCATTTTTTTTTTTAAGTATGAAGACACTTTTACTACCCGAAATAATGCTCCGATTATCACGAATAGCATATGTTTTCGGTAGCAAAGTGGATGTAGTTGGTACTTTATTTAGGTCGTTTTTCGATTTTTTTCAAAATTGGTCCTATGCGTTAGAAAAAACGATGAAAAAATGACGAAAAAACGGCAATATATTAATCAATACCTACATTATCTGACTGAACTTCACTCAGAATCGTTTTTTCGAATGCAATAGTTTAACATTGCATTTAAATTATAATTATAATTAAATACTATGATACGCACACCTATATCCCTGCGGCAGGAGTATCAGTTCTTCTTATTTTTTATAAATTTGAATATATACAAATATAAACAATTTTATTGTTGAATTTGTTATCAATATTATCAGGGATCACGTGATTGCCCTGTTGGCATATGGCTGCCTACTTCTCTCATAAACTGGAGTCGTCTATCTTGTAGTTGTTTTATATATCTGTGCAAAAACCTTATACTAAAATGGTACTATACTATACCATTGATTTATACATAGATAGTCCACTCAATAAGAAATAATGGAAAGACCTAAATACAACATATGTAGCCAGAATAGTCTAGTGATGGGCATAATCGAGATTGTTTTTCATAATAAAAATATAATTGCCCTAGGGCGTTAATGAAGGTTAGCATGGCACTGTGTGTGATTATTTTTTGTTTTTTTGTTTTTTGTTTTTTATGTCTGTGTACAAAAATACTACCCGAAATAATGCTCCGATATTCACGAATAGGGTATGTTTCCGGTAGCAAAGTGGATGTTCTTGGTACTTTACTTAGGTCATTTTTTGAATTTCTCAAAATTGACGCTATGCGGTAGAAAAAACGGCGAAAAAATGACGAAAAAACTGCATTTTTCGCGAAAAATGAAATTTCGACGAATTCGATTTCTATATTTCACGATAACTCAGGCAATTTTTAAGATAGAGACCTAAAATTTTTTTTGGATGTTCACATAGCTACTATATATATGTGGTATAATTTTGGAACCGTTACATTAATTTTTCTCCAAAATATAGGACTATGAATATTTCGTAAAATTCACGTTTTTACGTATATAATGTGTGATAAAATTGGAAATTTTCGGTATTTTGGTCTGAAAATTTTACTGAAGTATACTTACATATTACTTAACATCATACTAAAATATTAGAAAAATCCCTAATCTCAATTTTTTTTATAGCTGTTTTAAGTTGATATTTTTAGTTCAAACGAAAATTATAATCTGACTGAACTTCACTCAGAATCGTTTTTTCGAATGCAATGGTTTATCATTGCATTCAAATTCTAAGTAAAATTAAAAAATTGTATTTTTATATAAAAATGTAGTGTTATAAGTTCTATATATTTTGTAAAAAAAAAAAAATTGAAAAACATTAAAATTGACCGAGAAAATGAGTGTAGTAATAGTGATCACCCTGTACAATCTATGGAAATTATGTACAATCTATGGAAATTATGTACAATCTATGGAAATTATGTACAATCTATGGAAATTATGTACAATCTATGGAAATTATGTACAATCTATGGAAATTATGTACATTCTATGGAAATTATGTACAATCTATGGAAATTATGTACAATCTATAACCCCCTAGACGGCTCTATTTACAAACTTAACAAGTATCTCCTTCACAAAAGACCAGCCTCTCACCCACTTATAGGTCCAAACGGCTTTTTTAACCATTCTGACTACAATAATATATTATTAATTATTAATTATAAATAAAAATTTTGTGTTGTGTGCTCCTAATACTGGATGTATTTTCATTAATTACGATCAATGTTGAAGTCAATGCTGTTAGTAATTCATGCATTTTGTTCTTATAACATTTATTGTTTATACATATACATATATAAATGATTATTATTAGTCTATTACAAACCACGGTTATACAACCGTGATTACAACAAAAAAGGTCAAAATAATATTGTGAATTGTACATCATTATTAATATTGTTTTTAATATAGGTACCTAATATTAATTAGTTAGGCTTATGGTGTTTGTGATACATAACTTTTAATAGGAACTATAATTATAATTTGTAAGTTTCAATAGTAGTTCAATGATAGAAATACTAGATGGCGGTTGCGTTACTAGTAGGTAGTTTTTTCCCCCGTACCCCACTCCATATGATCCATTGTGTGGACACGTTATTTTGCTCGTTTCCAGTCCTGTATATCTTAGTCCGTGATTATGAGTAAAATAATCGAGTAAGTTCTGATATGAGTAACGTAATCGAATTTTGAAATGTTTTGAATTATTATCTGGTAATTGATTATTTACTATTTAGTGACAATTTATAATATTTATAATTTATGTTAGGATTTAATTTAAGGGATAAGATTTATCATTTGTTTTGTAATAAATAATAGTATTAAATAAAAATGGATGAAGAAATTCAATTAAAAAATGTAAAAAATTATATATGATATATTATATAATAGTTTATAAATATAAATAAAAATAAAATATAAATGTATAATGTTTAATTCTTATATTGGTTTACAGATTAAAGAATTTTTACAAAATTACAATAAAATAACAGACGATTGTTTTTCACAATGCGTTTATACATTAACACATAGCAGATTAACAGATGATGAGGTATATAAGTATTATAAGTGATATATAATAAGTTATAATTTTTCTAATAATTTCCTATGTCAATTAATCATTTCTATGTATTTTTGTAGCATATTTAAATATAAATTATCACAATAAAAGTAGGTAGGTATGCTCAGTTATTAAAAATGTTATAATTTATAAATATTATTCTTTAACCTTTTTGTAGTATAATTTATAAAACTACATGACTTGATTTTGGCATTTTACCATATTGTTCTAGATTTAACCCTCGACAGACAAAGCTGGTCACGGGTGACCCAAGAATTTTTTATTCATTTTTACAATTATTTAATGCTCTTTTTGTATCCAAATACTTGTATTATGGATATGTACCTGTGTGAAAATGTTTTAAAGGTGATATTTGAAAAAACAAATCTTTTTTAATTTATTTATAAACTTTTTAATTTGGTAATAAAAATAGAAAGAAAACATTTTGGTTCATTTGGCGTTCGATCGCCCGTGGCCGATGTGAGAACAGACTTAATTTCAATGGAAGATGATCGAACACTGATGATTAACATAGTGACGAAAACCATTCGGGCCAGTAGTAGAGATGTGTGAGGTAGGATATGAAGGGTCAAAAATCAGTTATCAATAATATTTTATAGTAAGGAGTACTTTAAAAATAGTTTTGGACTTTTGGTCATGGGTGACCGGCCTTGTCTGTTGAGGATTAATAAAACAATAAATGTATATTATAATTCATATACCTAACTTAAATTTTGATTAATATATGTTTTTAGGCTGCATGTGCAAGTAATTGTGTACAAAAAGCAAAGTTTGTAGAGCAAAAATGTATGCAAGCATTTATTGAACATCAGCAACAGTCAATGCAAAAATTTATGGAAGAAGCCGCTCAAAAGCAGACTGAACAAGAAGCTGTAGACTCCAACAATGCGGATACAAAAAATAAAGAAATAGTTGAACAATTAACAGAATAAAATGTAGCTAAATTTTATTTATGAATTTAAAATTTTTTTTTTAATTAGTACTTTCACATATTTTTATTTTAAGTCAAATTAGATGGACAAGGTATAAATTGTGTATATATAGGTAACTGTTTTTTTTTTTTTTTTTTTTTTTTTTTTAATTAAACAAAATCTTTACATATTTTTATTTTTAATAATTAATAGTGTTTTCATGTGTAATAATTATCAATATTTACATTTTTTAATACCTCATAAAACAATCTTGACATAATCTCAATACTCAATATACAAGTATATAATCTATAAATAATGTTTTATTGATAAATTCACAATCAATTAATATAAAATATTATTTATCAAATTGATTAAATTTAACATAAAAACAATTTATCGTATTTAAATATTTTTAAGTTTTATATCTACCTACTCATTGGATTCATTTTTCTGTGAACTTCCGCTTTATTAAAAGTAGCAACATTTAAGTACTATCTTCAGTTGATTAATCTCCTCATGGTACATGATAATAATATTGTAATTTAAATAATATCTAGAATGTTGAATAAATTAGCAACATATATTACTTAATTTACAGAAATGGATTGCCAGTATTATACACAATATCATTATTTTTATTTTAAAATTAATTATATTGTCGATAAAAACTTTAACTTAGTTAATTTCATTACATTTCATACCATTTATTGAATAAAAGATTTTTATTTTCATAAATTACTAATTAAAATTATTAACATTTCAAATGTTTTACCAAACCAAAAAATTTTAGTAAAGATATTCATTTAACATATTTATAGTTATTACTTGTAGTAAACATTATAAGCTATCCATATTATAGTATTATTTTGACATCATTAATTTAAATCATAGAAGGAATGACTGAAGTTCTTGAATCTATAAACAATATATATTATTTATAAGATTAGTAAATTTGAAATAAAACAATAAAAATTACATACATTTAATAATATATAATGAATAATTATAATTACATGTTTTACATTTTAGATTCTTATAGATTTAGAAGCGAAAAATAATTTGTTTTACAATGTTTCTTTTTTTCTGAAAACATTTGATGAAGTAAACCTGGTCTAATTATCACGAATAGAGTATGTTTCCGTAGAGAATTAGATTGAGTATTCACATAAACATATTTGATTAAAGATTTCAAAATTTTAATTACTAATTTATAATCAGTAGTCAGTACTTATATCTGACTGAACTATAAACAAAATAATTTTTTTCAAACGTGAAAATAATCATTGTATTCAATTCTTAATTTTAATATAATTCTGTCCTATTCTATTATCACTGTCTTCTCTTTATAATTTCAATTTAAATTTTACATATATTGTTATATATGTAAGATTATAAAAAGATTACATTGAGATTATTATTAGATGTATGTTATATATATATATATATATATATATATATTGTATACAGCAATATAATAATAGCATATCTGTACCTATACTTTTTTCATATATTTGCGACAATTTTATTTGATTTATGTTGAAAATGATTAAGAAATGACTATAATAATAATAATAATAATAATAATAATAATAATAATATTAACTATATTATAAGTTAAAACTTAGTAGTACAAACAAATTCCGTCTTACCGTTATTGAATTTTAAAGACTAAGAACCTGCATCTGTAACGCTGTTGATTTCTAAGTTACCCATAAATGAATGTCAATTGATCATAAGGAATTTTTGTAGGTAAGTGATCGGTATATTTTATATGTTAGTTATTTAGAAGTGTCCTTTGTTTTTGAATTTATATTTTATTATAAATCTTCTTTTCCTTCACCCTTTCTCTCAACTATTTGGGATTGGTCACCTTGATCCTCAACTTCTATTTGACTCTATCTCTTGTATCCTTTTCACATACCAGCCATTTCCATATCTCTCACAATCACTTCAAACCACCTGTTCTTAGGTCGCTCTCTCCCGTATCTCAACATTATCTCGCCTCTCAACCACATTCATATTCTTAATTATTTTAACTGCTTCATACCTTTCTCCTTAAAACATTTCATAATCATCTCAATCTATTCTCATGCAGTATGTCCATTATTGAAGCCACTCTTATACTACCTTTTATATATTAATTTCTTATTCTGTCTTCTCTTAGTAACTCCAATCATCCACCTCAACATTCTCATCTCTGCAACACTTTTGCTCCATTTTTCAATCTATTACCTAATATTCTGATCCATACATCATTAAAGGCAGATGTTAGCCTTATAAAATTTACCTTTTAACTCTATTGGAACTCTCTTATCACACAAAACACCTGATGCTGCTTCCCTTCACTTCATCCATCCATATTTAATTCTGTGTTATATATTCTCCTCAAAGCCACCACTTTTGTAACATAGATCCTAAATACTTGAACTTGTCTACCCTGCCAACTTCGTCATCAGTTATCTTCACTAAACGAGTATCTGTACTTTCTTTCTGCACTTTGTAATTACAAATAAATAATAAATATCTTCTTGTGAGATACTATTTGATAGCACAGTGGTTGTTTTCTTAAGTGGTAGAAAAATAAATTACTACAAAATGGTAAAAGTAATAATGAAATCTTATTGGGTTATTTTTATTGAAATTTATAATATAAGTTATTTTTTAATAATTAAAAATAAAATAAACATTGGAATTTAAATTTTTATTAAAATATAATAATATATTATTTTAATGTATACACCATACATAGACAATTAAAATTTAGAATATTTATTATTGATTTTAATTTAAATATAAATTTTGAAATTTTTAGAATATATATTAAATTAAATTTGCAATTTTGAGTTTTAAAACCTGAAAATGTTTCTCATAACTGATTATTGAGACATGCTTGTCAAATATTATTTTTGATTATATTCTGGTTGATGCATACAAATTTTAATTAATAAAACTTAACATTATTGTAATGTATTAAGAAATAATAATAAGAATCCACAAATATATACCATAAATATCAATTTTATTAAAATTTCAATTTAAAACATCAATAAAAAATTTGACACTCGAGATTTATCTAATATTTTGGAAATACGTTAATATATATATAAATATCAGTATGCTTCAATAAAGTTTTCAGAAGTATTCCAAATTTTTATTATAAAAGTATTGAGAAATAATAAGAATACTTGTATGCAATCTAAGATTTTCGTTTAAACTAAAAATATCAAATTTAAATAGCTATAAAGAAAAATTGACTTTTGAGATTTTTCTAATATTTTGATATGTTAAGTAATATGTAAGTATATTTCAGTAAAATTTGCAGACCTTAATACCCATAGAACGGGTAGAAAAAGTGTCTCCATTCATAAAAAATGACACACATTATTGAAAAACCAATAGATTTTTTCGCTTCCTCATAATATAAAATTAATTTAATAAATACAAAAATTTAATTTTATGTGAATATAATTATTTATCATTCTTTAATATCATAATAAAATACCATCTTCTGTATATTCTTTCCAAATAAGGTTGTTTTAGCTAAATCAAGAGCGATTCTTCCAATGGCCTGAACCTTAGTTATATTATAATTTTTTAAACTTTTGCTTTTGCTTTTTTTTACCACATGTTACAACAAATTATAGTTTTCGAGCCTTAAAGAAGAAATGTCTATATGGATTCTTTTGTACCCAGGCCAACCTTGTATTTAAGGACACAATAAATACAATCAATTTTTGGTATGTACTATCATTTAATTCATCTATTTATATAATAACTATATTCTATGCAGTTGGAAAAACTATTTTATTCTAACAAAAATCACTTTTTTTAACATTCTTACTCTCCATGGTATGCAACCATAGCAATGTAAGGTTACCTTTAAAACATTATATGTGTATGGATATGTATATATAACAATGAGAAAACCTAGCATGTTCTCTTGTTGGACAGAGCATAATACCATTGAATATTTGAATTGATTATTTTAAAATTAATTATTTTAATTTATGTTACTTTGAAGTTTTTAAACTCCTTGAAAAAATTGAGACAATTATCCGAGATTAGATAAGAATAATAAATAATAGGTTTCTTTGGAGAAGTAGATATAGTATAATATAATTTATAAAAATTAACATAATATACCTGTTGTTCTTTTTCTAGTTGCTCAGTAAGTAAATTATTAGATATATTAAGAAAGCGTTCTCTTAAACTTATGTTTTCAATATTTGCAATTTCCATATCTTGTAACTTTTTACGTTCTTTAAGTTCTTCAATTTCTTGTTGTAACTGATCAATTTTATGCTTAATGTCATCTAAAACAAAATTTAAGTATACAATATAAAAAATCAAATATTTTTTTCATAACTTACCAGATGATACACTTCCGGCATCTAATGGTACTAATGTAGATAAAACAGGTATATCACCAAGTTTACTATCATCACTAAGTTCTAATTCAGACTTAATATCTTCACCAATATCATCTCTATAATCTATACTTTCATCTAGAGTAGAATCCATACCATGTTCTTTTTTTATCTCATGATGGCAATTATTAGATATAAACATTTCTTTAGTAAATTCTGTAACAAGCTTTTGAGTTCCCGAAATTGAAGGTTTTTCTTCCTAAACAGAAATAATAATAATAATTCATTTGGCAACAAATAATCTTAAAAAATATACCATTAATGAATTTGTATCAGACAAACGACTATCAGCACTCAATCGACTCATATCTTCATCCATGTCTATTATATTAATATTACCAGCTTCTTCATCTGAATCACTCAGAGCCTCACCAAAGATATCTCTTTCGGCTATTAAAAAATATATTATATATTTTAAGATATAAATTTTGAAAATAATTTTTTTTATATAATAAACATTACATTAAATATAATTTATCACTCTGCACTGTATCATAAATAATTAATTTACTCGCCACATCGTTATTTGACAATCATAATATATTATAAAAGGGGGGATGTACCCGTAAAATGTGGTGTAGTCGCCGTATCATTCACGAAAGCTACCGAGGTTTAAGCATTGTAAGCCAAGGCATCGACAGCGGATGGGTAACCGCCGCTACGAATACAGCTTACTGACTCGACTATTACCACCACCACCACCCCCCCACTAAAAGGCATGGCAGAAACCTATAAGGTGCATAATAAAAATTCTAACAGGTATTCAGGTGCAACACAAGTAGATAGATATATTATAAAAAAGAGTTGATACTCCTGCTGCAGGGATATAAGTGTGCAAATCATAGTGCTTAATTTTAATTAACATTTCAATACAATAATAAACCATCACATTTGAAAAAACGATTCTGAGCGAAGTTCAATCAGATGACGTAGGTATTGATTACAATTTTGATATTTTTTATTAAATAATTAAAACTCAAAATTTTATCACACATATAGGGACCATATAGGTACACATGTACCTAGTACATAAATGAACACCCTATAAAATTTTCAAATCTCTAAATTCAATAGAAATGTTTATAAAATCCCTTGTCACCTAAATGCCCATATCTGACAGAACTTCGCTCAAAATACTTTTTTCAAATGCGTTGGTTATCATTGCATTCAAATTCTAATTAAAATTAAACACTATGATTTGTACACCTGTATCCCTACGGCAGTAGTATCACTTCTTCTTTTCATACTTTAAACAGTTATACAAAAAAATTTGTTTTCACACAAAATGACGAAACTTGAAATTTAGATGACTTTGTTTTCAATATTTCACGATAACTCAGGCAATATTGAAGTTAGAATTGAAAATTTTATAAGGTGTTTTCATAAATACTATATATAAATGTAGTAAATTTTTGGAATGATTACACAATTTTTCTACAAAATTTAGGCCTTTGAATATTTAATTTTAAATTCTCGTTTTTATGTATATAGTGGTTGATAAAATTGGCAGTTATGGAAATTAATGTCTGACATCGCATATTACTTAACATGATATCAAAATATTAGAAAAATCCCAAGTCTCATTTTTTTTTTTTTTTTATAGTTGTTTAAAGTTGATATTTTTAGTTTAATTGAAAATTTTAGAATCCATCAAGTATTCCTCTTATTTCTCACTTTTAAAATAAAAATTAATAAAATTAAAAAAAGTTTAGGTTAGTGGTGGATACTGGTGTGGAAGGGATACAGGTGTAAAGAGGGTAGTGTTTAATTTTGATTAATATTTGAATGCAATGATAAATCATTACCGAAAAATTTCGGGAGGTTAAGACTCCATGGACCCCTCCCCTATATATGTCACTGATGATCATCAAATAAGGAGCTATGGCAATAAGGAAATGAATTATTTACAGTACCTACAATGGTTAAGTGATACAATTTAATCTGATACAATGATTAAGTATTAACAATTAAATATAGATTATACTATTGTTTAGGGAAATTTCCATATTTTGGTTTCGGCTCTGAAGTTTTGGAATCTTTGCAGGTTACATCATAGGAGTGTGTAATGTGAGTCTGACTGTCGTGATTACACTCCGATGATAGAACCTACAACAGTTCTTTAATGTTAGAACCAAAACAAAAAATAGATATTTCTGCAAACAACAATTTTATTCTAATTTATGAAAGCTTATTATATTATTATAATTTAATTCAAAATGTATTTTATAAGTATAATAAAATAAAAAATTGTAATAATTATTTATTTAAATGATTGTTTTAAGTTTAAAATAAATTTTAAATATTAAATTTAAATTTGTTATATATAGTGATGATTTTTAAATATAAATATATTTTATAATTATATATATTTTAGCATAAAAATATAATTTATTAAAAAAATACTTTATTATCTAATAAATATTAAATTATTTTTAATTTTTAGACTTTTGTGTATATATTTCTATTATATTTCTATTATTATATTATTTTTATTATAGTAATATAAACAATGACAAAACAAACTACTACTAAGAAATTTTATAATCAAATACTGTTAACTAAGAATCAAGATGAAAAACACCTTTTAAAATAAATCTAAACTAACAATTTATTATTTGATACACAATCCATGAAATTGATACATGCATAGGATATATAGCTATAAAAGTTAGTAAAAAAATAATATAAATAGCTTTAAAAAAACCATACCAATATCCTGTTTTATATCATTATGCATTTCACCTTGCATGAATGGTTCTTCTTTAATTTTTCTATTATTTTGAACCTCTGTTTCAGATACTACTTCCCATTTAACACTTAGAGCTTCACTATCACTTTTTAAAAGATATTTAACCTAATTTTTAAAAATGATATTACATTTAGATATATGATTTATAATAAAATTAATTTCTATAATAATACCTCTTTTTCAATTTCTGGAGCTTCTACATATTTCTTCCTTAATGTTTTACGAAATCTCCGTTTTCGTACATTTTTTAATGGAGGTGTTACACCATGTGGCCACAAATATTTTTTATCAACTTTATTAGGTTCTTTTTTTTTAAATAATTTTGCTTTATCATCTTCATCAGATAACAAAAATTCTTCATTTTCTTTACATATAATCATCTGTAAATAATTGTTAACTTATTATTTATATTATATTTATAATAAAATATTTCATTATCAATATAAATAAATAAATTATTATAATCAATGTTTAAAATTCAAACCTAATATAACAATCCTATACTACTTATTTTATTTATAATCAATTATATTATAATATTAATTATAAATAATTATGGGAAATTTCAATAAAACAATGTATTAAGTATGTTTTATTAGTATGATTATTCATATAACATTGCAGGGATTTTATTCGAAGGGGCAACTAAAGAATTTTAATTTTATATGGGCCAATATAATAAACTAATCTGTTTATTTTTAACATATGTAGTATTTTAATAAATACCTATCTAATAATCACAATTATTCAAGTATATATGCCAACAACTACACATGAAAACAATGAGGTAGAAGAAATGTACGATAAAATAGATGAAGTCATAAGTATGACAAGAGCTGAAGAATATGTCATAATCTTAGGTGGTTGGAACACATCAGTAAGATAACAGAACAACATGGTAGGAAACTACGGGCTAGGGAAAAGAAAAGAAAGAGGTGAAAGACTAATACAATTCTCAGTGGAAACGCTATATTTTTTTAGGTAGGCCAATTGGAGGGTAAAAATTTTTAGTGGGGGCCGTAACCCGTAAGATATAAATTATTCGTCTTGTAATAAAACAATGATAAATAATGATAAACCATTGCATTTGAAAAAACGATTCTGAGCGAAGTTCAGTCAGATAATGCAGGTATTGATTAAAATTTTGACATTTTTTTATTAAATATTTAAAACGAAAAATTATATCATACATATAGGGACCATATAGGTATATATAGTACATAAATAAACAATCTATAAAATTTTCAAGTCTCTAAGTTTAATATAAATAATCATAAAATCACTTGTCACTTAAATACCCATATCTGACAGAACTTCGCTCAAAATACTTTTTTCGAATGCAATGGTTTATCATACCTAAATAAAGTAAATAGTAAAATAATATTATTTTAGTTTATTGTATACAATTTATGCAACATAGAAAGCTTGTTAATTATAACAAATAAATAGATATTCAATGTAATTATTTGTTTACCTGACATATATCAGCAGTTTTATAGACTGTCTTATTATCAATTGTTTTTTGTCCTTCTATAATAGTTGGTAAATCAACAACCTAAAATTAAAATATTAAAGAAAATTTATAAAAGTATTTATAAAATTTAGATTGTTATTATTTATATATTATATACCGATTATCATTTTTAAAAATTATAGGCATAGGTTTCTAAGAGGCTGAAACCTTCCACAACTTCTCAAAACTCCCAACATTTTTTTACCTGCTATTGACTTATGTTTCATATCAATGTATGTTCTTTAAATTTAAAACACGCTTTCTTCATTTGAAGATTAATTGAACTGAATCCCTTTTAATATTTTTTTCATACTACGCCGGTGTTAAAAACTAATATTCTACTTTCTAATCATTTCTACAGTATTAAATATGTACGTGGATATCAAAAAATTAATAATATAGTTCAATATAGAAATAAAACAATAATACTATTTCAATATAATTTAAAATAAGATCATAAATATAAGAAAGGTTTTGATAATATTATGATATTATTAATAGATATTTTTTAATTACTATAAATTTACTATTAATATGTAATAATTTAACCTTTGCAAATAAATGATAACTGCCAATGATAACTTCACCCCTACGAATATCATTTTCCAATTTAATACTTAATTGTTCTTTGGCATCTTTTTTTATTAATTCCCTTAATGTAGTAGCAGCTTCCTAAAAAAAAAAAAAAAAAAAAATATATATACAGAGTGATTTTTTTTTTATAATGATCCAGTGTATAACATTAAAAATATAAATAGTTTTGGAAAAAAAATTTGTTATAAATATTATTACACATTATAGATTCTGAGCGAAACGAAGAATGTATTGGTTTTACAATGATGTGTGATTTGTATTTTGTAAACATTTTTACTACCCGAAATAATGCTACGATTTCACGATTAGTATATGTTTCCGGTAGGAAAGTGGATCTAGTTGGTACCTTATTTATGTCATTTTTCGAATTTCTTAAACCCTAAGCGGTAAAAAAAACGGCGAAAAAATGACGAAAAAATGAAATTTCAACGAATTCGATTTCAATATTTCACGATAACTTAGGCAATTTTAAAGATAGAGACTTGAAATTTCTTTTGGGTATTCATTCACATAGCTACTATATATATGTGGTAAAAGTTTGGAACCGTTACATTAATTTTTCTACAAAATATAGGACTTTGAATATTTCGTAAAATTCACGTTTTGATGAAATTCGCAATTTTAGGTATTAAGGTCTAAAAATTTTACTGAAGTATACTTATATATTACCAACATCATACTAAAATATTAAAAAAATCCCAAGTATCAAATTTTTTTTATAGCTGTTTTAAGTTGATATTTTTAGTAAAACGAAAATCTTAGAATCCATACGTTTAAATAAGTATTCTGAAAAATACTTTTACTACCCGAAATAATGCTTCGATTTTCACGAATAGCGAGGATCAGGTGTAAAAGTGGATGTAGTACTAAGGTCTGGAAATTTTACTGAAGTACATATGCATATTACTTAACACTATATCAAAATATTAGAAAAATCTCTATTCTTAATTTTATTTTTATAGCCGTTTTAAGTTGAAATTTCAGTAAAATTAATATTTAAATTATTTATATGGATTTTTCTTATTATATTACAATATTTTACAATAATGTTAAATAAAATAGACAAATATTTTTCAAAAATTTTGAAAACTTTATTATATAAAGTGTTCATTTAAGTACTAGGTATATGTGTGATAAAATTTTGCGTTTTAAATATTTAATAAAAAATTTCAATATTTTAAAAAATACCTACATTATAATCTGACTGAATTTCGCTCAGAATCGTTTTTTTGAATGCAATGGTTAATCATTGCATTCAAATTCTAATTAAAATTAAACGCTATGATTTGCACACCTGTATCCCATGCGGCAGGAGTATTAGTTCTTTTTTTTTCTCTATACTTTGTGATAGTTATATTTCTACTCTCATCCCTTATATGATAAGACAACATCAAATTTTGGTTTTCAAATGGCAGCATATGTTTTAAATAGCAAATTCTTAATTCTTAAGAATGTATTTTTATAAAAATTTCAACATACAGGTTATGGAAATCTGACTAATATTTCGCGAGTAATTAACATTCTAAAGTATAAATAGTAGGAGTATGCGGTAACATCTGCATTTACTTTGATAATTAGATGATTTTACAACATAATCTATATATATCGTTTGGTTCACTTGACACTCATCGATAATCAATATTGGTAATTGATTATTAATTTTGATTAGGTTGTGAAATTATGTAATTATTAATGTAAATGATAGATGTTACAATTCAGACCTGTCAATATTTTAGAATGTTAATTACTCGCAAAATATTAGTTGAATTTCCATAATTTGATGTTGTATTATCATATGAGGGATCAAGGAAGAAATAATATAACTATGACAAAATATAGAACAAAATGTGTAATTAAAAAAAAATTTCAAAAACTACTTATATTTTCAAAGTTACAAAAGCTGGATCATGATAAAAAAAATCACCGAGTATATACAAATTAAATTATAATGACCATACAGTATAAATGACTTTATAATAAAATAAAGATAACTGAAATATATTTTTATTTGACAATATGAACAATAGAATATAAAAAATAATCTTTATCAATTATTTTGAGATCAATCAAAATAGTTAGTATATGTTAAATAACTGAAAAATTTATCAATTATAATATGTGCTACAGTTTTCTCTGATAGAGCTAAAATTAATTACAATTACATTTTACTAAGACAAATAAATAATAAAAAAATAATAAATTAATAAAAACTATTTAATTAAGGGTACATGTAATATTCTTTATATAGAAATTGTAAGGAGCAATATCATGAAATGTATATCAATAAAAGCTTTAGAATAAAATTCGTTAAAAATATACATATAATCCTATATGTACGTATAATTAAAAATGTAATAAGTGAATATACATATAAATTATTATATTCGATGCACAAAATAGTACCTTTTTTATTATTTAAAAATATCAATTTATTAAATAACTTTACCGTTGGGACTCTTAAAATAACTTCACTTTCCAACTCAATAGGTTGATCTGACTTTTGTTCCATCTTTGTTTCGTAATAAAACTTTTATATAATAATTAGTAATTAAATATTTTTATTTTAATTTTATAACATTCATTTAAATAATGTAATTCACAGCCATCAAACATTTGCTATTTTGCTAATAGAGTAATAGTGAATACTTCAATACATTTAGTTAATCTTAATACATTTAGTATTTACCAAAATGGTTATCTCTTGCTTAATCATTTTTAACTTATCGGCAATAATTACTAACTATCACAGATATCTATACTATATAGATACTGTATAGATATCTGTACCACGATTTAAGATATAAGACTTCTAATCTTACTATCTTATGGCCGGTTTCATGAAAATAGTTCTGTAAAGTACTGAATCGATAATTTATCCATTCTGTATAATATTGAGTTAAAGAACAGATTGCGTTTCATGAAAATATTGTAAATTGTACTAAATAATGTATTAACCTTTTAACTGGTATGTGGTTATTACAAAATATGATAATACATTTTTATGATAAGAATGTAGTTTATTATAAATTTTAAATTTTAAGGCATTATGTTTATTGCGAATTGTGATTGGGAAACTTAATTTTGTGTTTCTAGTTTTCTACTTTATATTAATTTAAAATAATTTAAAAAAATGGAAGATGACAAAACGAGGGGCAGGAACTTTACAGAAAATGAAATATCTATTTTAATTGATCATATTTTACCATATAAAAATATTATTGAAAATATTAATATTTGATGAACAATATCATCATCAGAATCATCAGATGAGGATAACAAAGACATTTTTCAAATATAATATAATATAATATGTTTATATTTTAGATAATATTATTTATATTTATTAAACTGAAAACACAAGTCACAATTATGAAATTTTAAATTGCCATAAATTCGAAAATAATAATTTGCACAAAATTCTTATTGCACCATTATTTTTCAGATAAAACTACATAAGATCAAAAAAAAAAAAAAAAATGCCCGATAAACTAGAAAAGTACTCAATTATCTTTATATGATAACAACAATTAATGATAAGGAAATTATTAAACGGTGCTGTAAATTTTACAGAACCAAAATCTGACCTATAAGTTATCGAATCGATAACTTCTTATCTGTTCAAATTTATTAATTTTACAGAACAGTTTTTAGTTTTACAGAACGGTTTCCTTGTTATCGGTTCTGTAAATTTTCATGAAACCCGGCATTAGTCCGTGCTTAAATCGTGTGGGTAATATCACAGAACATGGCACGATTTAAGATATATCTTAAATCGTGGAACATAGTAATATTATGATTATCTATATCTTTGATAACAATGAATGGATGAAAAAATAAAATATTTCGTATAGCCCAAATCATAGACCTATAGGTCTATGGCCCAAATTATGTTTTTTCTCTCTCACTCTATTTCGACCCCGTTAACTTATGGGTGGGTGGTGTGGAATGAGCATTGAACTATATGATATCTTCAATTCACTTAATCTGTGGTTCAATGGTCTTTAGCCTAGGGATGGCAAAATATCGGCCACTACCGATATATCGATACCACGATGCAATTTCGACCAAATATCGATACCATGATACATCGATAACAATTTTATCGATATATCTTGTTACAATTTTTATCATAATAATGCAATCAAAATATAAAATTATAAAACATAAATTTTTGATTATTATTATTTATTAGTATATGAAGACCTCAGTGAAACAACAGGACAAGTCCACTTTTTAAAATTTTTCATGATTATTTTCATGGTTATTTATCATATATATTTATATGTTCTTCGTTTTAAACAGTATAAATTTTGATAAAACAGTTGATAATTCGATACTCGATATATTGCACTAATTATATCGATCCTACCGTTACATTGGTGACCAAATATCCATATCAAAAATCGCGATATATCGAATCAAAGTATCGATATTTTCGATATATCGATATATCGTTGCCATCCCTACTTTAGCCACAGCGGTACATAGATTTATATAATATTATATATACCTATCTGTGCAGCGGTATTTATTTTTTAATCTATTATATTTGTTATCAAAATATCAACATTGTTACTTGTTATTTTTTGTTAACCGTCATACCTCAAACTCATACGGTCATACAAATTGCAAGGAAATAAACAATGTTATTGCATGGAAATTGAAAAGTGAAAGTTTTAGATTTATATATTATATTATTCTATTATGTAATTAAAATTAAATATTATATATTATTCTATTATAGTAATGGATGATATACCACTTAAAGACTAAATTAGACATTAGTACAATATCGAGTGGCATTGGAGTATGTACAAATTATACAATACAGTAAAATATTTTACTGTATAGTGTATATTCGTTATTTTGTATACCATTCATTAATTTGGTAATTAATACTTAAATAATTATTTATATTAATAATTTCATTTTTTATGTTTATTAGTAGAAGTTTCTCTGTATAATATTTTTGTTTATAATTTTTATTAATTATATATTGTTAGTAATGACTAATTTGGAATCTGTTATGGATTTACTTAAAAAATATGATCAAGAACATATTATTAAGTTTTGGGATAAACTTAATGAAAATCAAAAGAAAATTTTATTAAAAGATATCTATGAAATAAATATTCCAGAAGTTATAGAAATGTTTAAAAATACTGTTAGAAATTTAAGTGATGAACAACAAAAGTTAGATGATAGAATGAATCCATTACCTGCTGATCTTTATGGCGCTGTTAGTCGTAGTCCAAGAGAACTTTTGATAAATTATGAGCATATTGGACTTGAACAGATTTCTCAAGGTCAAGTTGGAGTTTTATTAATGGCTGGTGGACAAGGTACAAGACTTGGGGTTAATTATCCCAAAGGTATGTATGATATCGGTTTACCCTCTCATAAATCATTGTACCATTTACAAGGTGAACGTATTTGCCGTTTAATTAGTTTAGCTAGTAAAAAATTTGGTAGTTGTAAAGGTTTGCCATGGTTTATTATGACGAGTGAACATACTAAAGAACAAACTTGCAAATACTTCAAAGAAAAAAATTATTTTGGCTTGGATGAAAATAAAATAATATTTTTTGAACAATATATGTTACCAGCATTTACATTTGATGGAAAAATCATAATGGAAAGTACATATAAAATTTCTAAATCCCCGGATGGTAATGGTGGTATATATAAAGCTTTGTGTGATCGTAATATTCTAGTTGAAATAAAAAAACTAGGTGTTAAGTACTTACATGCTCATAGTGTGGATAATATACTAGTTAAAGTTGCTGACCCAATATTTATTGGTTATTGTATAACAAAGAATGCTGAATGTGGAGCAAAAGTTATTAAAAAAGCATATCCATCTGAACCACTAGGTGTTGTATGTGAGGTTGATGGTAAATTTCAAGTTGTTGAATATAGTGAAATTACTGAAAAAACTGCTGAAAAACAAAATTCTGATGGAAGTTTAATTTTTAGTGCTGGTAATATTTGCAATCATTTTTTCACTTTTGATTTTTTAAATGATATTGCTTACCAGTATAAAAATAAATTAAAATTACATGTAGCTAAAAAAAAAATATCTTATGTAGATGATGATGGTAATGAATGTAAGCCAAAAACACCAAATGGAATAAAAATGGAAAAATTTATATTTGATGTATTTGAATTTTGTAATCGTCTTGCTGTTTGGGAAGTTGAAAGAGATGAAGAATTCAGTGCTTTAAAGAATGCGGATGTACCTGGTGGTAAAGATAATCCCAAAACTGCACTATTAGATGTATTTTCTCTTCACAGAAAATTTGTTGAAAAAGCTGGAGGAAAATTTTTAAGAGATAATATTGAATGTGAAATTTCTCCTTTATTATCTTATGCTGGTGAAAATTTAAACCATTTGGTCTATGGTAAAATATTCAATTCTACCTTAGAATTAAAATCTGATGAAGAAATATCTAATACTAATTATAATGGAAATTAAATATTTTATTATTCTTAATTTTATAGTATATGCAATTGGGAAAGAAGAAAAATTTTAAATGCTTAGAATTATTTTAATTGATCATAATATATCATGCGATATAAATTTATAAATATTAATTATATAATTATAATTATCAACATGTTTTTAAACTTATTTGTATAGTTATTTAATTTTTAAATAGCTAAAACTAAGTAAATTAATTATATTTGAATATTATAATATACTGTACGTACATGTTAAGAGAGATACCATCAAATATTTCAGCCTTGAACCTTAGATTGAGATGGGAACGTTTTCACGGTATAAAATATATCAGTACACATTATGAACTACTATAAAAATTTTCACCACTTTCCATGTGCACATGTGCAGTAAAACTATCATTTTTTAAAAAAATTAGATACACATATTCTTTGCACAATATACGAATAGAAATATTTTTTTTAAGCAAGTTTGATGTAAAAAAAATTTTCTACCTCAAAAATTGACTAATTTATAGTCATTTTAATTTTAAATGAAAAACAATTTATCTCAATTTAAATAATACAAATATTTTAGCTGAATATATCAAAATTGAAATAAAAACAATTAATTAGTATAAGTGATATACTTCCTAACTTTATGTTACTAGTGTTTAAAAAAAAAAAAAAATTCTGTCTAAAACAATTGTGTTATTCAAATTCAGCTAAATAAATTATTTTTCATTCAAAATTAAAATGCCTGTCAGCAAGGCAATTTTTGAGATAAAAAATTTTTTTTATTAAATTTCCTTAAAAAAATTTTTATTCAAATTTTATACAAAAATTTGGTGTTTCCACCAACATTTAAATTTTACATTTAAAAAATGTAAGTTTTAAATCACATGCGCACATTGAGAGAGGTAAAACTTTTAATATTAGTGCAAAATATATGCTGATAAATCTTTAATATCATGGAAAAGTTCCCATCTCAATCTAAAGCCACCCAGCTGAAATATTTATTAGTACCATTTAGTGTAAACACACTACTAATTTATATATATATATATATATATATATTTAGTTATCAAAATTTAAATGTTTATTTAAAATTTAATTTTTTTAGATGTTTATACTTAATAATATTGTACTATGAAAAATGTATACTATGTAAAATATACATAGTATACATTGTAAATGTATATTCTATGAAATATAATTCATTGTTATTTTTTAAATTTTTAAGTTAAATTATTTTATTTTACTAATAGATATTTAATTTATTTAAACCCTCAATTTTAAACATACGTAATTCTACTTACGTCCTATATATCATCTGTATAAAGGTAGTTATTTAATATTTATAAACTAATTATTATTCAATTAATTTCTACATCTTATTGATTTAGAAATATTTTCTAACAAGTTTATTCAATTCATAATTTCAATTTAACTAGGTTATATGACATTATTTCTATCATAATTTAAATATTAAAATACTTTATTCAGTTACATCTTACATTATATGAATAAAATGTATATTGTCATAAATTTTATAAAATGTATTATGATATGTATTTAATATCATTTATTAATTAATCAATGGTAATATGTTAAATTTTTTAAAAATAATAGTTATATTATATTGATAATGATACTGCATTATATTAATTAATGGCATATTACAAAACATACCAATTGTATTATTCTTGTATAAAATATAAAATTAATATTACAAATTTTTTTTTTAAAAAGAAGTAGTTAACTTAATACTAATTATTTAAATGTATTTACATTAATTATTTATATTTGAATAGAATTTTAATTTTTTTTTTATTTCTTAATTCAATTATTAATATTTTATAAATATAATTTATCCAACGTTTTTGAACAGAATACAATATACTAAGCTACGAAACGAATTAGGAATTAATTTGTAATTATTATTTATTTGTGTAAATGTACAATATAAGTTGTATGGGTAATAAGAAAATTATACATTTTATTATTAATTATATTCCAATAATTTTTAAAAATTTATTTTTCTATTAGATTATTCAATTTTTTTCAATATATAATTATAATGCACTTAACTGCTATAATTTCAGAAATTGGATTAAACGTCAAATAAATAAATATTTTAATATTTATTGGAACATATTTTGAATCATTTTTTTAAATATAAATTTATAATGTTTAATAAAAACTGATAGTTTATGTTTCATTTTTTATTAAACATTATAATATTAAAAAAAATGATTAAAAATATGTCCCAATTAATATTAAAATATTTATTTATTTGACACCTATATAATTTGTTGATTTATTGTACTTAATGTAAAATAATAATATATATCAGCGAAATGTTCTTTTGTATAATATTTATAAAACAAAAAATAATGTATTCAGTTTTAATAATTGATAAATATTTATAATATATATATTTAGTGTTTTATATAAAGAGAATGTAATAGTCATGAAATTTAAAATTACATAATATGTAACCAGATCCCCAATGCCCCTAAACCTTTAATTTACATACCTTTCACTATATTATGTATTTATAAAGTGAATGTAAATTTATAACAACTAATTTTTAAAAGATATACTTTCAGTTCCAAAATAGTCAATAAATAATAATTGATGTTAATTTTTTAAAAACTTAAATTTATATTTCATAAAGGTGATGGAAAAATATAAACATAACATAGTTTTATTATTGATTTAAAAACTCGGATATACTAATAATTTAAGTAGGTAATTATAAATCAAAATTTTATAATGCATATACATATTAAAATGTACCAAATCACAGCATTGCTTTTGCTTATAATTAAAACATTGCAATTGGCAAATATCAAAATATTTTTTATTTACCTATTTTAAATGATTAATATTTAATACATAGATATATTGTTTGTAATTAACGAAATTTAATAAAAAAAAATATGTAGCAAATTTATATAAAAAAAATTCTATATATATTTTTTAATTTTTTATTGTTTAAACGTATGTTAACTAAATGTGTAAATAAATGAAATTTGAATATAGTATAATATGTTATATTTGATATTTCTTTTATAAATAAAAAAAATCAATTTTTAAAAATCATAGTTTTCATTTTTTAAATACTATTTTTAACACTTCAGAAAGAAAATTGTTTAAAATTAGAATTATAACATAAGTAATACTTATACTTATAACTTTGGATGCAATAATTCTAAACCAAAAAATTATTTGGTCGGGCAAAATGGACCATTATTATTATTATTATTATACTTCCTTAAAATAGTTCCATGTTTTATACGTTTAAAAATACCAAAACCACATATTATTGTATTTGTATAATTGTATGTCATATAACTATAAATATGTTTGAAAAGAAATCGAGTATTTTTTCATATATTAATTATACAGTTATCATAAACAAATAAAAAAAAAAAAAGAAGCTGATAGAGTGATACTCCTGCCACAGGGTACAGGTGTGCAAATCATAGTGTTTAATTTTAATTAGAATTTGAATGCAATGATAAACCATCGCATTCGAATAAATGATTCTGAGCGAAGTTCGGTAAGATAACGTAGGTATTAATTAAAATTTTGATATTTTTTATTATTTGGAAAGTTAAGATATATATTAGTATACTTCAATAAAATATTCCAAATTTTTTAGCTTTTCTATTAATATATATTGTAAAAATATTGATAAATAATAATTGATGGAGTCTAAGATTTTCGTTTAAACTAAAAGTATCAACTTTAAACAGTTATAAAAAAAAGTGAGACTTGGGATTTTTCTAATATTTTGATATGTTAAATTGTTAAGTAATATGACCTAAATAAAGTACTAACTACAACCACTTTCCAACCGGAAACATGGTATTCGTGAAAATCGTAGCAGTATTTCTGGTAGTAAAAGTATCTTCAGTCAAAAATAATAGAAAATTGCATATTTTTACTGTATCAACATTTTTTTCATATAGGTAAAAAAAAGCTGGTAACCACCATTTTGTTTTTTTTTTTATCGTTTTTTTTCTTTTTATGTCTTAATCATCATCAAAATATTAGAAAAATCCATGGTCTCAATTTTTTTTATAGCTGTTTAAAGTTGATAATTGTAGTTTTTCGTTTTTTTTCTAAAGACACTTTTATTACCCGAAATAATGCTCAGATTTTCCCGAATAGTATATGTTTTCATTTGGAAAGTGGATTTTATTGGTAATTTATTTAGGTCATTTTTATAATTTCTCAAAATTGACCCGACACGTTAGGATAAACAGCAATATATTAATCAATACCTATATTATCTGACTGAACTTTGCTCAGAATCGTTTTTCGAATGCAATGGTTTAACATTGCATTCAAATTCTAATTAAAATTTAATACTATGATTGGCACACCAGTATCCCATGCGGCAAGAGTATCAGCTCTTTATTTTTTATTTTATAATTTTTATACGATTTGTACAAAAAATTTAAAATAATATAAGTAATCATTCTCAATATTTAATACATAGAAAAGAGATTTAATATCACTAACATTATGTATTTTAAAATCATAGTATGATATTGTATCATTTAATATTAAAACTAGAAGATGATTATTTAATATGTTATTGCAACATAATTTACTTGCTATATCAGTATCTTCCTTATACTGTTTAAGCCTAATATAATATATTATATTTATTTTTAAAATTATTATTTTTATATAGAATTTAATTTACGAGCAAATAAATAGTCATTATTGTATAAATCAGTAGTTAGGTAATGGATAGCATAAATACAAATTATCAAATGAGCAATGAATATATAATAATTGCTTATATTATATAAAAGTAAAATTATTACATTTAAAAACCATTCTGAATACATTTGTGAATAAATTATTTAATAATAAATATAAATTGTATAATACAAATCACTTAATGTGCATAGGTAATTAATACTGATTAATTTATTGTCTTTATTTTTTTATTTTTTTCTTTAAATGTTTTAAAGCACATTTGGCTGCTGTGCACTTAGCAATTCTATAATTACGACCTATACCTTTAAATTCTCCTTTGCCAAAAATTTCAACCACAACACGTACACGTCTGCCGTCAGCAAGTTTTTCAGGTTTACTGAAAATAGTAGAAATTAATATGGTTAATGACCACTAAATAAATTATAATATATATTAAATAATAATATTTTTAATTTTATAATCTTCAATTATACTTTTTTACCCTTAAAATAAACTAAAAATTATATAATTTTGAATTAACTCACCTAAATTTAGCAGTTTCTGGTTCTAATTCTAAAAGTTCTCTGATTGGAGATTTTGGTACATTTGTACTAAATTGTTCTATAAAATAAATACATATAAGTGTTTAATGGAAACTTAAATCCATTTAAAATGAAAGAATAGTTTTTCCTCTCTTTTATTTAAGTTCTCCCTAATTGTAATTTCTTAAAAACCATTATTTTGTTATACCAAGTTGAAACTCAAACTAATAATATTTTTTCATTTATATTTTTAAAGATTGAAAAAATAATATTTAAAATATAATAAATTAAAATGTATAAATTATCTAAGAAAATTAAGTATTAATTTATGAGTTTTAATTAATGCTTTACTCAGTTCCACCTTTACTCTATGGGTACTTGGGGCACAATCCCAGTGCCCCCAGCCAGATGGGAACCTGAATAATAGAAATTACAACTTTACAACTTTAAATTATAAGTGGTAACATATTAACACAACCATCTAAAAAAAAATATTCGAAAATTCTAGAAAAAAACTTTCATATATGGCAATGTTAAACAAATAATGCTTAATTGTGTGTAATTGCATTAGGTATTATTTATTTCTTATCTTATTACTTAAATTGGGTTTTCTTTCTCAGTTACAAACAATCAAACCTGATAATTTTAAAAAAAAATGCAAAGAATTTGCAGATTTCTATTATGAAGAATTGAAGATATAAAATACTAATGAATTAAATTCAAAATGTTTTAATTTAAGGAAAAACTTGAAAACCTTCACAAATAAATCCGTGAACTTAAACTTAAGTATCTCAGCATTACATTATTTAATAACATCAGACAAATTAGAAGAAACTTTCCCAAACATAGAAATTGCCACAATGATTTCTCTTTAACTCATGCTTACAAATTGCAGTGGGAATTAGATAATGCTTGTTTTCACAAATAAAATAAAAAAAAAAAATTACTGTTGACTATGCTGCAAGAATGGCTCAATAATTTGTCAATATGCATGGAAAGTGATCTTCACAAATTGGACTTCGAAGTTATAATTAAAGATTTTACACAACAGAAAACTTAAACAAATAAAAAACTGTTGCTTACCACTTACCATGTAAATGATAAGTTTGATTATTGGTAATTGTAACAGTAATATACCATTTATAAAATTGTAAATTTACCATTATGTTTAAACTAGATACTAGTTCCTAATAAACTAATTATTAAACTTAAAAATTTATATTAATTACTAGCTACCAGTGGAATACTGGTGCATGTTAAAAGCTTTTCTGTTACCATAGCTTTTTAGTAGAATACCGTTCATGCTGAAAAGTTTTTCCGCTACCATAGTGTTTGGGTGGAGAAGTTTTTTCTTCAGGTACATTGAGTCTGACGAAGTAGTTTTTTATGGGATAATGGTTAAAATGTTTACTATTAAATACATACAAAAAAAACTTTTGTTGTTTTTATTCAATTTTTTAAATCTACTAAATGACCCCTGCAAAGTTTAAAACGGCCGTAGTTTTACTGAATTAACCTAAAAATTGTTTTTATGTTCAATTTATTCATTTAGATTAATAAAAAATATATTGGTATTAATATATATTCCATTTTAAATATTTTATCTACTTAAAACATTCTTTGAATAAACTTGTTTTATATTTATTTCAAATTTATTAAAAAGTAGTTATTTAAACTAAGACTAAAGAATGAATTTATAAGAGGAAGTTTAGGTGTAGTGAATATAGCGGGGAAAATGAGAAAGAATAGATTGAGATAGTTTGGACATGTTGAAAGAAGAAGCAATGACAATATAGTCAAAACGATAGGTGAAATGGTAGTAGGGGGAAATCGGGGAAGGGTTAGGCCAACAAAAATATGGATAAGGATTATTGTGGAGGATATGAGGGCATGTGGAATAAATAAGAATATGGTTATAAATAGGGATGGGTGGAAGGAAATGATACGAGTAGCTGACCTTACAGACGTGGGAAAAAGGCGAAGATAAAGAAGAAGAAGAAGAAGAAGAAGAAGAAGAAGAAGAAGAAGAAGAAGAGTTATTTAATTATTTAAAAATTATATATACCCATTTCATTTTCCATTAATTTATGATACACTTTCCATACTGTATCTAGTGACATATTACTATCCAAATAAATTGCTCCAGCAACTGATTCAAAAACATCACCAAGTGCTTTTGGCACCTCAACATCTTCTGCTTCTTCACATTCATCTTCTCCCATGAAATAAAACTATTATAAAATTAACAAATATAAAATATTAAGTAAATACTATTAAACTAGTTATTTAGATACCTCTTCATCTATAGTATGACCATTTTCTTCTTGTATAGTTACAAATCTGCAAACAACATCAAACAAACCAGGAGATAGATGCTTGAAGTACTTATGGAAACCATTTCTAACTGCAAGTGAGGCAAAAATTGTATTATTTACAAGGGCTGAACGAAGATCTGTCAAAGCACCTGGTGAATGTTGTCTTTTATCTTCATATAAATGTCTTGTAATTAAATAATCTAAAATTAAAAATCATACTATAAAATTAAAACAATTATAATAAATGTAAATTACCTAAAACTGCATCACCCAAAAATTCTAAACGTTGATAACAATCAGTTAAATGGTTGGGATAGTAAGAAGCATGAGTCATTGCCTGTAATAGATAACTACGATCTCTAAAACGATAACCTAAATGTTCTTCAAAAGATTCAAATCCATCCATTAATTGTATTAATTCATATTCCGGATTGGATACATTACGCAGAAGAGGAGAAGATGGTGGTTTTAAGTAACCTAATTTAGAATCTTCTAGTGTAGGTAATACTTTAATTCCTAGCCAAGACATAAATAATAATGCTCCACGAGCACCACAAGATATCAAATATGCACCTATAAAAAATAATTATAATAGAAAATAAAATAAAAAATTTTCAAAGAAAAATGTGATTATTATGTTTACTATACCAATTAAAGCTTCTACACAATCAGCAATACTTTTATCAGGGATACTATGTTGAGTAACAAGATTATAGGGGACAAACAAAGGAGCGTTTTCTAAGTTATCATTTGAAAACCCAACTTTGAACTGTTGTATAGCTTCTTCAATTTCTTTATCAGTAGGATCTTTAAAAGTTGGAAGAGTGATCATATTCCATAAGGTTGTGGGTATACTAGCATCAATAAGAGCTTTTTCTAATTTATGTGGCACAAAATAACAAGGTGGCAACCAATTATCATGGGGTTCAAATTTGGTAGATATCATACGTTCACCAAACATTTTTAATTTTCCCAGACGATATAAATTTAAATTGCTAACTTGTTTTGATCTAAGGTGGCTTAACTTTCCTTCATGTACATTTTCATGTGTACAGTATAAATAAGCAGTAATAGCATACTTTAAAAATGAATCTCCAATTGTTTCTAATCGTTCTAAATTAATACCATCATTTGCATTTGACATAGTTAATGCTTGAAGTAAAACACTAGGACTTGGTCCTGGATGATTATTTAAATCTGGCTGAAAATCGAAACTAAATGATTCAGTTAGTGTATCATGAATTCTATTGTAATTATCAACGATTGTGCGGTCTTGTACAATAATTTTATCTGTAGGTTTTAATGAAACATAATTTAATAAAATATTGATATCATTGAGACCATAACCAGTATCTGAATTTAGTATCCATGGTAATTTTAATAAGGATGATTTATCAATATTAATATTGTCTTTAGCTTCTCGATTAATAATAATTTCATCTTTTTTATCAAATATATTTGTTATTTTTTGAACTGATTGATTACAGTTATATTTAATTTTTATGTTGTCATAATTATTATTCCAAGACCATGATTGAATTTCATTGTTTTTGTATAAAGATAATTTATTTGGTTTCAAATGACTTTCATCTACAGCTTCAGCTAAATATGTATTTCTAAACTCTATGCGTAAACCATTGTGCAAACTATTATCTTGAATTTCATCATCTGAATCAACATCGCTAAATGTGCTTGATTCATTATCACTTTGTATCATCCAACTAGTTGGAGATGAATATCTTACTTTAGTCATGTTATTGTTAACATTATTAATTGCCAAATTAGCCATATCATTAGACCATGTACCAATATCCATCCAATTGGGATCATCTGACTTATCTATATTTTTTTCTTTTATTTCTTCATTGACAGTTTCAATTGGTTGAACAATTTTTAATGGGATATTTTCTTTTTCTTTTTGTTCTTTTCTTTTTTTTAATATTTCTTTCATAGTCCAACCGAAATCTAATGGCTCCCAATTATAATCTATAAAATTATAAAAAATAATAAATTAAAAGAAAACATACATTATGATTTTCATTCAGTGTATGACCTACAATAACATTTTAATTTTAGTGTAAATTATAGTGTAATTAGGGATGAGCCGCTTCTTAAAAAAAAATTGATACTGGTTTTTGTCCGGTTCCAAAATTATTCTTTCAGTTCTCGATACTGATACCGGTACCAGTTAATTATATTATACATTAAACTTGTATACAGTGATCATATAACCCATTTAAAATTTAAAATTATTAAAAAAATAAGTCTTGTTCTACAAAAACAAATCGTTTTACTTATTATCAGTTATTACTTATCAATTAAGCCATCGCGGTTTGCCATGAAGGCATGACCAATGGAATTATATATGTATATAATTAACACAACATAAAAAGATACTGTTGAAAAATTAATTGGTTTTTAAAGAACCGAAACCGACCCATCCTTAGTATATATATTATATTTTATAGCATTTTCTATTTATTTATTATGAAAATTATTAATTATAATTACTTAATGACTAATTTTATTAATTATATTATGAGTTAAAATTAAAAGTCATTTCCTGGAAAGTAAGTAACTACTGTGTGTGTTTGACACATTCCCTTTGGCCAATTAACCCTGGTTAATTTAAAATAACCATTGATTTGTTAAATAAAACTTCTTAAAATGGGTAACAGAAATAACTAAATTTTAAAAATATGTTAAAACAAAAATTTCAACCTTGTTTCTACTAGTGTTTAACTCTAAAAACTCAAAATCCATGTCTGTGATAACCACTGATTTGTAGGTCACACACTAAATTAATGTCTACATTATTTATTTATTTATACCATAACTTAAGTTAAGTGATCCTAATGATATATCTTTAGAAACAATCGTGCGTATTTCGTCAGCTAATAATAAAGCATTGATACGATATAATATGCATGGTAATGAAACAGCTTTGCGCCACATTGACGCTGGAAATAAATGTACATTACAAAGTTCTGGAACAAGAATTTGTTTTTGGCTTAAATTATTCCGTTTAGCTCTTTTAGTTGCATCACTACTGGTTGGTAAAATTACACCTTTACGGTTCATGTATCTGAAAATAATTTGATATAAATATTTTAAAATTAAAATGATTAGTATATTAATTATGATAACCAACCTTGGAGTAAGGAAATTTAGTCTAGCTGATGTATGATCTACATCTAAAAGAGGTTGTTCTAGATTTTGAATTTTTAAATTATACTTAAGATAATAATAATCTTCGAATGTTTTATAGTTTTCTATAGAACCAGGAAATGGTGATTTCGGATTTAAATGAGTACAAATCTCAGCTACATAAAAATACTAAAGTAAAAATATAATATAAATTAATGATGATTTATTAATGTTGTTTAAATTATATTACTTGAGGTTGTTCTTGATTTCGGTACCATGGTGTAACAACAGAATCTTTTAAAATTTCAATGTTAGGTTGAAAGTTTTTTCTATCTTCATTAGAAATAATACTTAGTTTTTTATCTTTACAATTATGCATGTTGTCAAGAAAGTTCCAATCAATATCTAATGATCCATTTTCATCTATAAAATGCATAAATTGTTTGAACTTGCATTATTATTCATTTTATATTCATAATCAATTTATACAACCTCTAAGAGTAGGAACAATATAATAACAATTCTGAGTAGTAGTTGAATCAAATGCCATATGACATTTCTGTAAACGTAATACATTGGTAAATGTATAGTTTAAAAATGAAGCAATGTTGTCCAATTGTTGTTGTGTTAAAAATAAGTTGGTTTTAATAGGCTTTAGACTCACATACACTTCACCACATCGAGTATATATAGGAAATGATGGAATCTAAGTTGATTTTTTTAAGTTTTATATATCAATATTTTTAATTTTATAAATATAAAATATTTACTTACACTTGGAATTTGCTTTGTTGTAAGTATACCAAATCCATGAATAGACTCTTCAGGGGGGTGAATTCGTCTACCTCTTGTATTTTGTTCTTCAGGTACAGGACAATTCATATTTAATAATATAGCATAAAAATGACAAGCCTTATCTTTTACTGGTCTACAATCATTGAATACTTCTGCTATCTAATTATTAAATAATAAATTTATTTTATTTTAAAAATATATATAATATAAAAAAAAAAAATGTTAAGGGGCCCAGGGCCGATGAATTTTTAAATACAAAAACATGCCTCACAGGAAAAACTCGCACGCATCACAGAATAGTCCTATTTCGATTATTGTTCTTTTATTTGAAAGATAAAGACCTCTTACAGGGCAGATTGAAGTCAGATTTTTAAAATTTAAATTACAATAGTGGTAATAAACATATTAATAATTCAAAATTTTTGAATTTTTAAAAGTATTCATTTTTACTTTATTAAAAAAAAAAAATCAGAATTCAATCCGCCCTGTAAGAAGTTTTCCTCTTTCAAAAAAAAAAAAAAAAAAAAAAATTAAAATCGGACTATTCTGTGAGGTATGAAAGTTTTTCCATAATGTGTGATGGTTTTGTCATAAAAATTATGATCATAGGATAAACTCATTTACTTGTGCGTGCGTGGTATTATTTTGGTTATATATTAAAACAGGAAACACACACTAATTATCATTTTTACACTAACACAACAACATCGAATTGACCGCTAGTGACGATCACTATGTTAAGAAATTGCCTGAATTTTACTCTTTAATAAATAGCCAACACCAGGACCATTAATAATATTGAAAAATATATTTTATAATAAAGTATTTTGATCATTAATATTGTATAGATCGAAATGTTGGGTAGTGTTTAAGAAAACATAAAAATGAGTATAGTAGAAATGAAATTGGATGTATGTTAATAATTAAGGAGACTTACATGAATTATGCAGAAAAAAAATTAGATTAAGATAGTTAGTGTTTATGGGGAGAAATAATTCAATAATAGTGAATATTCTTATGTAGTAAATGAGAAGTAGAAGAATTAATTATGAGGAATATTCATCATACTCTCTTATAATAATACTGGCGACGTTTATTTGTTCCAGGTCTAGGTTCTTCAGTATCCCATGGTATTAAAGCATCTTCAGCATCTGGAGGTATTTCATCAGCATTGTACAAAGCGTGAAATGATTCTTTTGTGATAGGTTGAAGATTATCATCTAATTCACCTTGAAAATGAAGTTGTCGACAAACTTCTAAAGCAGCTATTCTTTTAGCTAAGATTTCACTTGGCATCGGATGACCCTCTCAAAAAAAAAATAAATAAAAGTAATAAATAAATAGAATTAAAACATTATTAATTAAAGATTCTGAGCGAAGCAAAGAATGTATTGGTTGTCAATAATGTCTTTTTTCTATTTTTATGTCTATAAACATTGTTTTTACTAAAAATAATGCTCAGATATTCACAAATAGTATATGATTCCAGTAAGAAAGTAGATACATTTGGTACTTTATTTAGGTCATATTTTGAATTTTTTAAATTTTTCTTATCCGACAGGAAAATCTACCAAAATATGACAATATTTATGGATACTGTAATTTAAACAAAATCAATTTAAATATTTTACGATATTTATATTAATTTTAACTCAGGAAATATTGAACTTCCAAACATGAAAATTTTATTGGATATTCACATATATGGTAAAAATTTGAAACTGTTAGGTAAACTTTGTGTGAAACATAGAAACTTGAAAATTGTCTTCTCTTTAATACTAGATAAAATTAGCAATTTACTATACTAATACTTAACTACATATAGTTTATTAACTCAGCAACTCAGCTTAAAATATTTAAATATGTCAAGTTTCAATTTTCTTATGCCTGTTAAAAGTTTAAATTTTTATAAAATCGACAATCTATTATATTATATTTTTTTTATTACTTCTCAATATTTTCTCAATAATGTTAACTAAAATTGTAAAACCTATAATTGACAATTTTATTAACGCTTAACCAAATATTGGTAACCTTTACTCCAAAATATTATGTACTCGTATATTTCAATTAGAAATTTTTATTATATAGCTATTTAAAGTTTAAAATTGGAAAAAAGAGCTGATATTAGTGTGGTTAAGATACAACTCTGTAGAGGATAGTGTCATATTTTGATTAAAATTTAATGCAATAATAAATCATCACGTTCAAAAAAACAATTCAACAATATGGGCATTTAGGAGTCATTTAGAATTGCATAGGTATATCTATAGTTGATGGGTATTTATAAGTAATGAAAAAGTTATGTTTTGGCTACAATTTATGGTAATTTTAATATTAAATAGGAAATATTTAACTTAAACTTTAGGTGTTTACCACTATGTACTTTATGTATGTGATAAAATTTTAGACTCTCATAGTGATATTTAAATTTAAATGCGTATGTATTTTAATAAATATGTGATAATTTTAATCAATAAATAAATATAATCAGTTTCTATATTATCTAAATGTAATTGGCTTAGAATCGTTTTTTTGAATGTGATAATTTATCATTGCATTCAAAATTTAATCAAAAACACTATTCCCTCTACACCTATATCCAACCGACACCAGTATCAGCTCACCTTTTTACATTTAAAAACTTAAATGTTTAATGACAAATATTTAAGTACCCTCTTGATACTTAAATTAAAGAACAATATTTAAATAATAAATAATTTAAAATATAATCGATTTATTTATCCATCGTATTTATCATCATAGATTATCAGTTCTCAATTAATGGTATTGATAGTATGAGCAAATTCCATAAATGATACCAAATTCACACTACAGTTGTGGTTTATATACACTTAGGTTATTAAAATATTAATAATATAATGTAATAACAATAAGTAAAAAAAAAAAGTTATTAAGAATTGAATGATGATTTTGAAAACAGCTGCTATATATCATTTACACTTATATATTAAATACAAGTCAATGAAAATTTTAGTATTGTTCTGTATTGTAAATTTAAACTTACATGTATATCATGTTTAATAGGTGAATTTATTGGAAGCCTAATACTACAAACAAACATTGATTGATTTTCATATTTTACTGATTGTATCTTCCAAATTGGAGATAATTTAGTAAAAGTATCACTAGGTAGCTTTGCACAATATCTAAAATAATAAAAAATAAGTTAATATTGTAATATAATAATAATAATAGAAGTAGTATTTTTACAAAAATTACATATGCTTTTATATAACTTATTTTAATTTTAATTTTGGTATAATATAGTACTACAAATTTCGGTAACACAACTATAATAATTTAAGTAATAAAAGAAAGATTCTTCCAAAATGTATTATTTTTTAATGGCGGTTCTTATTTTATATAGTAATAATTACAGGACTTTTTTTTCAACTTTTCGAAGGAAAGAAAAAAATAAAATATATAAAAATAAAAAATATTTTTCATAAGAAACAATGTTGATTGAACATATTATTTTAATTTTTTGATACTTAAAAAATTGTGATATAAAATTGAAACTGATATTTTCAATATAAAAATATAATACAATTTATAAATAGTATTAAAATAAAAAAAAATTATAAATTAACTAATTATTATGTCAATAAATGTTTAAAAAAACAATTCGTAACCTGTTTAAAAGCCCAATTGCTGTCCCCATGTCTACGAATGCTCCATCCTCTTTGTTTCCAGGTTTAAAAGGTGTGACATATGAATTAAATCTATCAGCATATCTTTCATCTTCAATGTTAATATCTTTTAAAGTGCAATGATTTAGCAACATCTTTAAAGCAAAAATTATTTGTTTTTTAACTAATTATATTCAAAAGCATTCAACATGCATTCTTACATGACTTATTTCTTTATACAATTTCAAATGGGAAAAAATTGTTTGAGTAGAATCCTCATCAAACATTAAAATATAGTAAGCATCTAATGTTTTTGCTCTACTTTTTGATCTTAGATATGATTTATAGGTAAGTGGTATATTGTAATTTATTACCAAATTGCATCGCGGTAAATCAATTCCTTCTTCTAATACTTTAGTTCCAATAAGCACATTACATTCTCTTTGTCTAAATCTAAAATAATAAATACTTTATTAACTAATCCATTAACAAACATATGGGTAAATGACATTAGTAAGTTATATTTTAAAAATACTCCTGCCGCACAGAATACAGGTATGCGAATATAGCATTTAATTTTAATTAGAATTTGAATGCAATGATAAACCATTGCATTCGAAAAAACGATTCTGAGCGAAGATCAGTCAGATTATAATTTTCGTTTGAACTAAAAATATAAACTTAAAACAGCTATAAAAAAAAATTGAGATTAGAGATTTTTCTAATATTTTAGTATGATATTAAGTAATATGTAAATATATATCAGTAAAAAATGTTAACACCTTAATACCAAAAATTGCCAATTTTATCAAATATTATATACGTAAAAATGAGAATTTTAAGAAATATTCAAAGTCTATATTTTGTAGAAAAATTAACCAAACAGTTCCAAAATTTTACCACATATATATAGTAGCTATGTGAACACTCAAAAAAATTTCAAGTCTCTATCTTTAAAATTGCCCGAGTTAATGTGAAATATTGAAATCGAATTCGTCGAAATTTCATTTTTTGCGAAAAATGCCGTTTTTTCATCATTTTTTCTACCGCTTAGGGTCAATTTTGAGAAATTCGAAAAATGACTTAAATAAAGTACCAACTAGATCCACTTTCCTACTGGAAACATATGCTATTGGTGAAAATTGTAGCATTATTTCTTGTAGTAAAAGTGTCTACAGAATAAAAAAAAATCACACATCATTGTAAAACCAATACATTCTTCGCTTCGCTCAGAATCTAAAATAAGTATATTCCCCTGTATATTCAATAGATACATGGAAATCTAAATTCAAATCATGCCCCTGCGTAAATAACCATATTTACAATGTATAAGCAATATAAGATACAACCTAATAAGTATTAATTATAACAAATACTATTTATTATTTATAATTATTTATTATTATGTATTCTGGTATTCATATCTTTTTGATTTTAATTAACTTTGAATTTAAGTTTAACATATCAATTAAATTGTATTGGTACAATATTATTTTTTAGATATTAAGAATCTGTTTTTATATTTTGATTTGTTAATAATAGTATTGACAAATAAACCATTAAAAAATAGCATTATGTTCAATAATAATATACTATTATAATAAATAAATATGCTATAATTTATTACATATTATAAAAAATATAATTATTTATATATATATGTAATAACATACAATATAATAAATATATAACTTAAATTTTCTTTTTTAGATTCTGAGCGAAGCAAAGAATGCATTGGTTTACAATGATGTGTGATATTTTTGTTTTTATTTTTAAAAACACTTATACTACCCGAAATAATGCTCTGACTTTCACGAATAGCATATGTTTTTATTTTGTGTCAAAAAAATGTTTACATAAAAATAAAGAAAAATACACATTGTAAAACCCATTCATTTTAGGTTTCATTCAAGATCTAAAAAAATATAAAACAACTTATATAATTCACTAAACTATCAGAATCATATATTCGTGTTCATGGTAATTGGGCAATTATTTCTAGTTGAAAAGTGTCTTCAGACATAATATATATATATTAATATATGTATATTATATAAGAAACTGTAATCACACAGTATTGGTATTGTACCTATACATTATTTTATACTTAATACCTTTGTTCAAAATCTAATAGTAATAGAGAAAAAATTCAATATTTTATATTTTAATTTAATTACTCTGAGTAAAGTTATATAAAGTTTTATATTTAAACCAAAAATATCTAGGCCTATTATTTAATATAATATAACCAATCACTTCATTACTAAATCAAATCACTTTTATTATTAAAAAAAGTGCCTTTCCATAAACGTAATTAAACCGCATTAAACCAATTAAAAAAAAATTTTATTTAATTTTAATATGTTAATTCAAACCTTCTTAAAGTTTCCTCTTGTTTTTTATGTTCAATTTCATATTCTTTTTGTTCGGTAATTGGATTTGCTTCTTTGTCTACTGTGTATTGAGGTTGAATCCAACCAAAATCTTCTTTATTACTATTTTTCAAATCCTAAACATAAAAATATATATATATTTAAATCTCAAGTGATTAGTATAATAAATAAATAAAATACATTTAATTATTGCAATAAAAATAATAATACTTACTAAAAATAAATAATATAAGATAGAAGCAGTAATTTTATTGTTCACAAGAATTATTGCACAAACAGTTTCCTCATATGGATCTCTCAATCTTCCTTGTTTTCTATGAGTTCCATATCTTCTAGCTAATTTCCAATTACGTCTAACTGATTTCGATTTAATAGTAATTTCATTATTTTTTTTATTTTGTTCATTACATAATTCTATATTAACATCTGATTTAAACGATTTAGGTTTAAACTGTTTAAGTGTATCAATAATTCGTAAAACACGAGGAGAACTAAATTTAAAAATTTTATCTTCATTATTATAGTTATAGAAAATATCATCAAATGTTGCTCTTATTTGAATCAATAATGTAGAAATAATACAAAGCAAAATATAATGTCGTTCATATGGTATTTTCACTTTTAACTTTTCAACCATATAAAGAAGTGACAATGCAGCTTTATCTGCACAATAAGGACCCATTGTTTTTAAAACATCTAAAAATTCAGCTAACACGTGTAAAGGTTCATTTACAGGATTTGGTATTTTCTTTAATTCTTCTCCAAATTCTTCATCATCTCCATATATAGACGCTGGTTCATATTTATGATCATTTAAAAAATCAGTTAAATTTTGTACTATAGTTTTTATTCTAATATTTATATAATTTTCTCTTTGTAACGCACTTTCAATAAGAATTTCTTTAGGTTTACAACAATGACGTAATATGGATACAATATCACTGGCAGTTTCAATAGTTGCAAATAATTTGTTTGATATTATTTTTAATTGATTTTCAATAAAAAAGGGATCCAAATCAGTTTCAAATAATGGATAAACAATACCTAAAATTCTACATTTGCTATCTGACTTGATAAAATGACAAATCTACATTTATAAAAAGAAAAAAATATAATAATAAATTAATATCAATATATAAATTCATAAATCATATCAAGAGATTTTCATGACTCCAATAAATTTTATTCATTTACGACATAATATTACCCTTTTGGCTTTTAACTATATATAAAATATATAACATCTATTATTAAATCTTAAATTCAACTACAAGTAGACAAGTAGACTTGAATCAAGCTTACCATACTAAAGTTACTGCATAGGTTACTCAAAATCATTTTTAAAAAAGCAAAGGAAGGGATAAAAGTGTAAAGAGGATAGTGTTAAATTTTGAATAACATTCAATATTTGATAAATCATTACATTCATAAAAAACGATTTTGAGTGATGTCCATCAGATAATATATATACTGATTAAAATTTTAGATTCTGAGCGAAACAAAGAATGTATTGGTTTTACAATGTTTTTTTTTTTTTATGTCTGAAAACACTTTTACGACCCGAAATAATAACGAATAGCATGTTTCCGGTTGGAAAGTGGATGTAGTTGGTACTTTATTTAGGTCATTTTTCCAATTTCTCAAAATTGACCCTAAGCGGTAGAAAAAATGATGAAAAAACGGCAATTTTCACGAAAACTGAAATTTCGACGAATTCAATTTCAATATTTCACGATAACTCAGGCAATTTTGAAGATAGAGACTTGAATATATGTACTATATGTGTTATAAAATTTTGCGTTTTAAATATTTAATAGCAAATGTCAATATTTTAAAAAATACCTACATTATAATCTGACTGAACTTCCCTCAGAATCGTTTTTTTCGAATGCAATGGGTTTATCATTGCATTCAAATTCTAATTAAAATAATATGCTATGATTTGCACACCTGTATCCCATGCGGCAGGAGTATCAGCTCTTTTTGTCTTATTTCCTAACACATAGGATTACCTTGATAGAATTCGAAAAATAACTTAAATAAAGTGTTAACTATATTCATTTTTCAACCGGAAACATATGCTATTCGTGAAAATCAGCATTATTTCAGGTAGAAAAGTGTCTTCAGACAGGAAAAAAAGGCACACATTGTAAAATCAATACATTTTCGATCCGCTCAAAATCTAAAACCAAAAGTTATATTTTATAGGGTACAAGATAATATTTAATAATTTAATAAGAGACATAGTGATAGCACCATTGTATTCAGTGATATATTTTATAATTTTAAAGTTTTATTTTAAGTAAAGCCTAGAATTTATTCAAAATCTCCTATATGACGTAAGCTACAATATTATTAATAAAATTAAATACCTTGGAGTATGTACTATTCGTATTTATTATTTTTTGGCAGTTATTGAATATGGCTAAGTTAAGTTGGTCAATATGTAAATATTTATTTTCAAAGATTTGTAAACATATATCTTCAGTAATAATAATAATCTAGAAGAAAGTATCAAATAATTATATTAAAAAAGTATTAACGTATTACATACAGAAAGCAAGTTCTGTTGGGCAATAAAAACATGTTAAAAGTGTAAATTTAAAAATAAATATTATTTGAACATAAAAAATACATGTACTACTCTATTTTATTTAATATAGTTACCACCATTATTTAAGCACTTATTATATTAATGTATTATAGATTTTTGTATTCATTCATCTTAGAAAAATGCCGCCTGTGATTGTAAATATCACAGAATATAACAATTAAAATATAAAATATGTATTAACAGCTTTTTTCACCTCATCATTACCATTGAAGTTCTGACAACTCTTAAATTATTTTATACGAAAAAAAAAAGATAAAAAATACTGCGTGCCAAACCTGGACTGTAGGTAGATGATTTTATTATTCCCATGCAAAATTTGCAAGAAATTGTTTCTCGTCCGTTTGCTATATGTGGATTACAATTACAGACTGCATCTTTTTATGATGAAGGGATATAAAAACTAGTATCTCGAAATGATAAATGATTAAATAGTTGTGATAACTATGTTAAATAATAGAGTAGTATATGTATTTCATATTAAAATAAAATATATTTTTAAATTTACACTTTTACATGTTTTTATTGCCCAGTGGAACTTACTTTCTACCTATTATATTGTACTCAATATATAATATAATATATAAATATCAATATATAATATCATTATTTCAAAAAATAACATGGATGATTAAAAACAATTGTAAACTTTTAAAATTTATTATGCATTATAGTTTTAAAAACTCACAAAAAATATTGAGTTAATATAAAAATTATAAGGATATTATAACATTATTGTATTCAAATCTCAAGTTAATATCTTCAATTAAAAACAATTTAAAATTAAACAAAAAATTACTATAATAGGTAGGGCTAAGATTTATATGCATTGGCATATTTTTTTTTTTTTTTGATTACTGCTTTTGTTTGAAATGTCCACATATTATGTCATAATGACGCACGTAATTATTTTATTTGCATATTATTGCATATGTTAACAATAAACACTTAAAATGCATGTTTTGTGGAATAATTTAGTTTTAGCCATGGTGGTTAGTAAAAAAAGAAAATGGAATATTATCAATCTAAAAAAAAAATAACCGAATATTTATAGTATGTAGGTATAATTATTTCATTTATACCTTATCTAAAATTTAAAAATTACATTTAATGATATTAAACAAAGCTTCAGCAAGTATACTACTTGTGATACAAGTATAAAAGAAGATCTTTTATTTTCAAAAATTATAAACACCACCACGTCATTGTTTCATGTAATACTTTTGAATAACATTAATAGTTTTAATGGAACTTTTCTATTTTATGGGGTACATTTCTTATTGCATTTTTTTTTGATTTTATGTAGTTTTATCTGAAAAAAATAGTGGTGTAATCAGAATTTTGAGCATTCGATTATTTTCTAGTAATTATTATTATCGTATGGTATACAAGTACAAGCAAATAAATAAAATTGGCAATATTAAAAATTAAAATAACATGGATGGTTTTTAGTAAACTGTGAATTGATAAGATGTAGTGGTATGTTCTTTTTAAAGTGTAATGTCAAGGGCTTTGATCCAATTGATAGCTTCATCCGTAGCATCGTGAAGTTCTCGCATTGATCCTTTAAATGTGCGTATGGGACAGTCTTTTAGTATGTGATGGATGGTTTGATAGGGATGACCACAGTCGCAATCTGGGAGGTCAGCCATTTTCCATTTGTGGAGCAGCTCTTTGCAGCGGCCGTGTCCAGTGCGAAGTCGATTTAACACGGCCCAATCTTGTCAAGGTAACTGATGTCCTGGTAATGGGTTGCCCAGTGCCTGTATTATATTATGGGTGTCCGGGTTAGATTTTTCCCATTCCGATTTCCAATCAGCTAGGCCGTCGTAGTAATTCACAGTAAGTTCCCCCATACTTATGTGAGCAGGTTTTCTGGATTTCAGCCTGAGGCTTCCATTGTGAGTGGTGTCCTGGTGGATTGGGAGAGTTTGGTTTTCAGCGTATTTTGTCCATTCTCTAAGACCAACTGATTTACGGCGTATAGAAGGTGGAAGGATGTTGCACAAGACGGGAAGCCACTGTATTGGAGTTGATATTACTGCTCCAGAAATTATTCTCATAGAGTGGTTGAGCTGGACATCAATCTTGTTGCAGTGAGAGCTGTTTAGCCAGACTGGGCAGGCGTACTCTGCGGCTGAGTACACTAGGGCCAGAGCAGACGTTCTTAGTGTGGAAGTAGATGCTCCCCAGGATGAGCTAGCTAGTTTTTGTATTATATTATTCCTAGTTTTAAGCTTAGCTGCAGTTTTTTCAATATATCTTTTGTACGTAATCTAGTACCACTCCAAGGTATGTAGGAGACTGGTCATATTTGAGAGTGCTACCACGGAATGTAACCTTGGGTTGATAATTTGCCAGACGGTTGTTTAAATGGAAGGTTGTAATGACAGTTTTATTTACGTTGGGCTTGAGAATATTTTCTAGTAATGGCAATTTGAAATTACATAATTTCATAATTTTATAAGATTAGGTTAAATAATCAATTTTATTGACTTTGTTCAATGAGTGTTATTTCCTAGTGGTTTAGTGCAGGGGTCGGCAACCCGCGGCCCACGGGCCGCATGCGGCCCGCAATGAAAATTTATATTTAGTATAAAAATATATAATACAGCATTATATTTGTAGATAAAACTGGCATTCCTAAGGTTATCTTGTTTTCCAATTATCGAACAAAAGTAGATAGTATTTATACAAATATTGTAATTTTCAACTAGATTTTCTGACTTTTATTCAATAGACTTCAAAATTAAGTTTTTTCAAACCCCGTTTGTAGTTGATATTGATGACGTTGATGGCTGTTTACAAATGGAAATTATTGAGTTACAAAGTGACGAAAGTCTTAAAACTGCTTTTCATGATAGCCACAATAGTTCAATTTAAATTCAATTACTTATTAATTATTATTCAATTATTATTTCAATTTTAATTAGTTCAGTTTTATTCACGTCTCTGTGAAACAAAATTTAGCAAACTATAATATTTTGCTAAAAATGTGTTTGGAAGTACGTATATTTGCGAACAAACTTTTTCTTTAATTAAATATCAAAAAAACAAATATGCTTCGAGATTAACTGATAGTGACTTGAATGCAATATTGAGAATTTCTACATCTAAATGCAAACCTAAAATCAGTGAACTGGTTGATGCTATTCAAATACAAAAATCTCATTAACTTTTAATTTATACTTTATTATTATTATAATTATTATTACATAATGTGGTATTATTAAAACTTTGTCAATATATATATATTTATATCACATTAAATTAATATACAAAAGACTAAATAGTGGTGAACTTAAATAAACTAAATTTTTTATAATTATAAACTTTTGTTTAAACAAAATAAAATGTATTTAAATTGTGGCCCGTGAAAATATGTATTTTTATTTTTTGGCCTTTGACACCGAAAAGGTTGCCGACCCCTGGTTTAGTGCAACACACTTCTTTTCAAGACCTAGAGTTCAAAAATTTTAATTTTTTTTTTTTGTACATTTTTCTTACTTAATAAATCAATTTTGATTATTTAGATAATCTGATACTCATAAGAGCTGATACTCCTGCTGCAGTTCTGCAGAACAAATCATAGTGTTTAATTTCAATTAGAATTTGAATGCAATGATAAACTAATGCATTAGAAAAAAACGATTCTGAGCTAAGTTCAATCAGGTAATGTAATAATATATTAATATATATATTATATTATAAACAATATAGTATTGTAATAATTAGGTATAACATATTAATATATGGCCATTTTTGTCATTTTTTCTAACGTATAGGGTCAATTTTGAGAAATTTGAAAAATTGCCTAAATAAAGTACACAGAACATTCACTTTCCAACCAGAGACATATTCTATTCGTGAAAATCGAATCATGAATTCAGGTAGTAAAAGTGTCTACAGACATAGAAAAAAAATCACACATCATTGTAAAACCAATACATTCTTTGCTTTGCTCAGAATCTAAAAATCACAAAGTTGTTTTCAATTAAAAGTGACGCTCGCTACGCCTACCGGCTTCGCTCAGTTCAAGTGCTGATTTGTGGCACTTCCTGAGGATGGAACTACAGCATAACTAATACCTACCTCATAGACCTGATACTGGTGCGAATAGGCAGTGGTTTCGTTGACTTAAAACCTCTCTTCGCGAGACCTCTGGATATTTATTCCATGATTGGTTCACATTATATGAGTATTATATAAGAATGTGCAAAAAAAAAAAAATATTTGAAAAAATACAAAAAGTTTAACTCATTATGCTAGGTTTGAACTCGAAGGTCTTGAATAAAAATATGATTCACTAAAGTCTAAACCACTAGGCACTAGGCACTAGGCAATAAGAGACATAGAACTAACATCAATAAAGTAGATTATTTAACTTTTAACCTAATCTTATAAAATTTCAAATTTCAAATATAATTGATTGCACAAAATTCTGATGGTACTACTATTTTTTTCAGATAAAATCAAATGTATATTTTATCATTTTTCATTGCATATAAATCCTAGCCCATTAATAAGATACTTATAATAAAAATTAAATTACTTTATACCTAAGTATTAATTTAATTAATTAATAATACTTATTAACAATTAATATATAAATATAATAAATAAACAATAACTTTTAACTGTATAAACTACAAAACACAATAGTATTTGGTATTCTAAGTAAATATTTTATAATTCATTCATTTAATAAATATACACACCTCATAATTATTAAAATCAAAATTTTGTAATGAATTTATTACAATTGGCTTTAAATCAGTCAAATGTTTGATGCAAAACATGTATCGTTCAATTTCCGTTTCTTCTAAAACTAGTAATGTCCATTTTTTTTCTTTGAATTTTCTACACATAAAATTAAAATAAATTTATGTCTTAATGATTTACCTAATATAAAAGTAATACAATATAGACCAACCTGTGAATTGTAAAAGCAAGTTCCTGAATGAGTTTTAAAATAACAAATAATTTATTTGTTACACTGTTTAATGAAATAATGACATTTTTATTTTTAGCTGAATTCAAAATTTCAACTAAGTATTCTTGAGGCGTAAAAGTTTTGGTATGTATATTGTCACCAAAAATTAATGCCATTTTAATACATTATTAATTCATGAAATTTCCTAGTAACATTGATAAAAATATTATTTAATAATTTATATAAATTTGACTTTGAGTATGCACCGAAAATTTAAAACATTACGCTCGAATATGAACTAAGATATACTTAGTTATACTTATACCCTTATAGTAGTTATACCCTATGGGTGCGTTCGTCTTGGGCGCTATGAGCGCACTAAGCGCTAATGAGCCATAGTATTACTATAATATATAATACTATAATACTATATATAATACTATAATATAACCATAATATTACTCTATGTAATGAGCGCTCCCGGTGCGTTCGTTTTGGCGCATTGGAACGCTCATACTACAATCACAGATAACATAAAACATTATATAAAATTAATAAAATTAATAAAATTAATAAAATTAATAAAATTTTGTTATCTGTGCTACAACCATGACGTCATTATTTGAAGCGTATACGTCATTGCTCAACGCTTATAACACATTCATAAAACTGATAGTGTAGCAAAAGCGTTAACGCTATTATCACTAAAAACCACGAACTAAGATATATGATATAAGATATATATAACTAAAATAAATGGCTATGGTAAAAACTATTGTAAGTTGTCCGCATGGTTCGCTAGTTGTTCGAGGGCCCAGCTGATTCAGATAGTTGTTTCAGTCTTCACATTTTGGGTTTCCAATACGCAACCTATATATCTTAAATCGTGTACACAACATGCGATTAATTTGATAAGGCCCGCCATTTTGATTCCATTCGGTTCTCTGTCCTTAGACCTTAGACGCTTACAAACACACGGATAGTTCAATGGTTTTCATCTACTCTGTGGCTCTGTGATTCAACCACAAACACTTATTTGATATCTCAAATATATAGACTCAATAGTTAATTAGTGAATAATTAATATTTAATAATACAATAGTAAAATATATTCATTACTTATTTAATACAAATGAGCTATTTTAGCTTTATAGTTAAATATAAAACTAAAAGTAATTTTTATAAATATTTTAAAAAATCAGTTATTTTTAATTATACCAATTTTAATTTATGTGCGATTTATAATTATAAAGTAAATTTTTTATGACTTAATTCATTTGTTAATTACTTAGGTATTTTCATATTTTTTAATTATATTAATTATAATGGAAGTAAGTTTAGCCTGCTGTATTCGTGAAATATTTATGGTAACAGAAAGAACTGTCCCACCATCATTAAGTAAATATCTTTCAAATGTAAGTATTAAATATTAGGTAAATAATTATTATTTAGGTGTGAAATAAAATAATGAGTATTATAAAATGCTTTATTTATTAATATTACAAATATAAAAGTTAATGTAATTGAATATGTTATTGTATTAATTTTAGAACATGTTTGATAAACCTAATAAAGCAGCAATGGAACATGTATTATATCATTTGCTTTTGATCATAGAGCCAAACTGTACTATGTTACCATGGCCAATAGCAACTTTTAAAGACGCTGCTGAATTCCGTACTAATGCAACACGCTTAATTAATGCAAGTTTATATTAAATTATATAATATAAGTACAATAAATAGTTAATATTTATTAATTAATGTATGTATGTGCATTATTATATGTTTCTTCTGTTTCTATTTTTGTTATATCTGTAGCATATTTATGAAAAATCTTTAGTTATTTTTTTGGTGAATTATTAGATATATAAGTACTTAAGTAGTTTAATATTTAAGTATAAAATTATAACATTACTTTTTAATAGCTCATCTATATGGAATGATAAATATTATAAATAGAGAACGATATTTATATTATTTTTTATTTTATAATATATAGTGATGTTACAAACCCTGATTTTTAAAGTCGAACCCAACTCTACGATCAATTTTAAAATTTTAACAAACTCGAACCGAACTTAATAATAATCTTTCAAACCTGAACAGAACCGAACTATATTAAAATTGCATCGAACCCGAACCGAACATAAAGTTAAATAATAAACTTAACTAATTTTTGTTAAGTACACTTACTGGTTAATAACTTATAGTAGTTTGATTATATTTTATATATAATTATAATATTTTATTATAATATATTATATTTATATATATTATAATTTTTATATAGGTTTATTATATTTTTAAAAAAAAAAATTCAATTTAATCATTCAGTATTTTTTATAAGTATTAAAAGTTTAAAAGTTAATTTATTTTTATAATAAACCTTGTTGTTACAAGCCTGTTGGCTTTCAAAAAAAATGTAAGGTTCAATTTTCGAACCGAACTATTACGTATTTTTTTCAGTTTGAATATTATAAAATTTGAGTTCGGTTCGACAATCGGAATAGTTGGTAACATCCTAAAATATATTAGGAATACGAGTATATTAAATAATATACAGAAAATGTCCCATATAATTTGTAACTAATCTTTTTTCTTTTATTTTTCCTAAATATTTTAATTCAAATATTAATATATTAATAAATAAATATATATATTTATATTTAGAATTTAAATGGATTTATTTATGAGAAGTCTTCAAATGTCAATAGTAAAGTAAATTCTTCATTATTAGCAAATCCCGGTGGAAAAATATTCATTTGTTTTATGTATCAACTATGTACATATATATTATGTTGTGAACTTGAAAAAAAAGGTAAAGTACTTGTAACATATTAATCGAATGTTAATTTTAATTATTATTTATTACTTTTCTGACATAATTGATTGTCAATAAATTCTACTCAACATTAGTTTACTATTAGTATAGTTATGTTATATTAAAGCAGTTTGAATTATTTTGGGAGCCCGGGGGAAGTAATGCTAATGCAGTTTTATCTGGGTTGTCAGTTCAAAAACGGAAAAAAAAGATTGAAATATATGTAGGCTGAAATAAATTAATTTCTTATTTATCTTATAAATATAATATACCCTACTAAAATATGTGAATATCATACCTTAATATGGAATATTATTTATAATTTTGTAAAAAAAATTAAAATTAAAAAAGACGAGCTGATTCTCCTGCCGCAGGGATATAAGTGATTAATTTTAATTAGAATTTGAATGCAATGATAAACCATTCCATTCGAAAAACAATTCTGAGCGAAGTTCAGTCAGATAATGTAGGAATTGATTAAAATTTTGAAATTTTTTATGAAATATTTAAAACGCAAAATTTTATCACACATATAGTACATAAATGAACACCCTATAAAATTTTTAAATCTCTATCTTTAAAATTGCCTAAGTTATCATGAAATATTGAAATTGAATTCGTTGAAATTTCAATTTTCGAGAAATATGCCGTTTTTTTACTGCTTATGGTCAATTTTGAGAAATTTGAAAAATGACTTGAACAAAGTTCCAATTACATCCACTTTCCAACTGGAAACATAAAAAAACAAAAAAAAGACGCACATTATTATAAAACTAATACATTATTCGCTTCGCTCAGAATCTAAAATATATAACTAAAAATTAGTATCATTTTACAATCCTAATTTATGGCATTGATTATAGATTAGACTATATTATAATCAATGTTTATGCGTTATTGGTTATATCACTGTTAAATATATATATTTATTTGAATTGATTAATCTCCTCATTAGATAAAGTCACAAATGAGTACCATATACATATATCATGTTTGTCATGGTTGCATTTGTAGTGTTAGAACGTATTATACCAACAACAGTAGAGTATACTATAGTCGTAACGTTATCAGTAGAGTACTTACTGTAAGATGGTCAACTTCTTTTTTATTAAAATTTAATTTATAATGATAGACGATGGAATAGACTATATTACTACTTAATATATTTAAACCATAATATATTCTTAATTTTGAATTAGCTTTATCAAATTTTAATTATTTTTTATTTTATTTTATTGTGTAAAATAAACACAGGACAAACAGTTTGTTATTAATTTATGTTGATTTTTATTATTCACTAGTGAATATTTAAAAACAAAAAAATTGTATCAATTCCTAAAGTATGTGCTGTAGTGTTTTTACTTATCTGGTGTAAAAATATATAACTAATACGATTATGTTGATTAAAATTAATATTTATTTATAATATACAATTTTACCAAAGATGCCACGAGAAAACCTCAGTATCAATATGGAAACTACTGGGGTAATATAACACCAAAGCAAGTTTTAGAATTATATAAAAAAAATTTGTTACATAATTAACAAATATAAAACTATGTAAATACTATATACCTACTATGTTACATAGGTTATATATATATATATATATAATACATATTATATAGTTTTCAACAAACCTTTTAAAATTTTAGATATGACTATATTATTTCTTAAGATATATGCCTATTAAATGATTAAAATTTTTTGAATAGAAATAATATTGTTGCTATTTGCGAAATTATCTATGTTTTATCCAAAATATGAATAATTTCGTAAACAGAAACAATAATATATACCTAATTATCAAATGTAATTTTTTTTTAAATTTTAAAATTGTGTTACAAAATTATACATACATAGTTAATTTAAAATAATATAAGATATAGTTTATAGACTTTGATGCCATTGAGTTGTGGTCATTAAATTATAATTTTATGTATTTTTTTTTTTTTTGAGTGTCACTGTAAAATATTATTGTTTAGGTAATTATATTTTGAATTCACAATCATATGTTGAGGATGAATATATTGATAAAAAAATAACAATATTAAATTCAATATCAGAAAGTAATTTAAAAGAAATAAATGAAATGAGTTCTCGGACAAATAATCTTGAAAATATTACAGAATCAGCTATGTAAGTAAATTATAATAAACAAATTAATGATATAATAAATATTAAATAATTATTTTATGTAACAAGAAAATGGAAAGAAATTATTCAAAAGAGTAAACAATGTATAAAATATTTCAAATCTAAATTAAATGTTGTGCATTGTCAAGCAACAGGTATTAAAATAACTATTTAAATATGCATCCAATTGTGTATAATTAAATAAACAATTAAACATATTTTAATTTATATTTATTGTTATCATGTGAATTGTTTCTTTTTATATATACTTAAAGAAAATGAAGTTGCAGAATTAAAACAAAAAAAATTAAATTCATTTGAACGTTTTGAACAAAAAAAATTAATTGCCACGAGATGTGCTAGATTGGCTAGTATAATATTAAAAACTCCAGAAGATTGGGATGCCAATAAAATTAATTTAATTTCCAATGTAATTATTTAAAATTAATATATGTTATAAATTATACATTAATCATATAATTATGAATTATACATTAAAAATATTTATTTAATTTTAGGTAATAGATGAATTACTAGAATACGGAAAAGTAGATCTTGTAAAATTACTTACATTTATAAAAAATTCTATAAAGAATTATGTAAATTACTGTGAAAAATTGGATGATGAAGAAATTAAAAATAAGATTTTTAAAACGCAACAATATGTTATTGATATGACTAAAAAAAAGAAATATTATGAAGAAATTATGAACAAAAACAGTAATTTAATTAATGATTTAAATATTGAAAATGAAAAATTAGAAAAGGAAGTATTTACTAGTAAGTTATTTAGTTTATATTTATTTATATTTAAATGTATATACATTTATTTAGACAATAAATTAATATATTAATATTAAAATAGAAGGGACGTAGTTGAGGAATGAATAATACTCATGTAAGAATAGTGTATTAAAATTATTAAGACTTGAATTCAATGAACGATTTTGAGTATAGTTCAGTCAGATAAAGATATTAGATATATAAAATATAAGTTATTGATTAAATTTTTGACATATTTAATAAATTATGTAACCTTCTTTAAATTTTAAAATCAAAATAACTATTTTAATATTCTTTCACACATGTAAAATATCTATCTGAATATTCAATTAAATTTTCTCTGTGAGCTTTTTCATTAGTTATATTATAATGTCAATATCATTAAAATGTTCAATTAGTTTTTGTGAATTTTGATGTTTTCCGTGATATTTTAGTATTTTTCCTTACCACAAATAAAGTATAAACTTTTAGATCCACTTCTCTACTGAAAGTGTTGACTCCATTTATGGTAATAACTATTAAATAATATAATAAATAATAATAAATAAATAAGGCTATCTACTTAAAACCAATTTAAGTGTCACCTATGCAAAATGAGATAAACAGTTAAGGTTTCCTTAAATATTAAGTGATGAATAGACCATACTTAATGCGCCCGTAAACTTCTATTATATTTAATAATTATTTATCATAGTATTTATTGCAATTTTAACATTTAATTGAAACATTTAATGTAATTATATTATACAATTATTTAGGTATAAACTTCTAATAAAATTTGTAGGTATATGATAATATTGGGATCTTCGATTATAAAAATTTGAAATACGGAATCGGGCTATCAAAAATTCATAGAAAAAAGTTAGATACTAATAATTTTTATAATTACTATTCTTGTATTATCAATGATTTTATAATATTATAAAATCAATGTTATTATATTGATTGTATTTCTTTAATATACAATTTTATTTGTATCCTATTTTATTCAGTTATTCTTGACGAATGACACATAACGTATTGGTAATTTAGTACAAAAATTGTTGGTTTATATATTACATATAGTTTACGGTTACAAGTTAGTTTTGACTAAATAGACACAATAAAAAAATGAAGACATTAGACCATTATTTTATTAAGTCAAAGGAAATCAAAGTGAGCGTTACTATGAATAATTATATTTATATTTGTTATTTACGCAATACGCATTAATTAAATCATTATATGAAATTCGAAATTGTATATTATTATATTAATGAATTATAATTTAAAAATAAGCTACAATTTTTTTTTATTATTTTGTTGTATTATAAACATATAATGTAGGTTATAGTTTTAACAATTTCCAATTTATTATATCCATTATGAACAAATTATACAGCTACATCAAGCACACACCAATAAAATTATGTCCTGTCCGTCTTATTATTTTTTTGTCGGAACTAATCACTCATCTTTTGCATAATATAATTTAAAATTGTATATCCTCGTATAACTAAATCACCAATGAAGTTTTTGATGAATTAACAAGTAAAAAAGAAAACTAGAATTAATAATATAATTTGTGATTTTTTTTTATGTCTGAAGACGCTTTTACTACCAGAAATAATATTCCGATTTTCACAAATAGCATGTGTTTCCAGTTGGAAAGTGGATTTAGTTGTGGTACTTTATTTAGGTCATTTTTCGAATTTCTTAAAATTGACCCTATACATATATTATAGTATTATGAATTACGATTTTTAAAGTTAATATTTATCAATGGATTTGAAGAAAAAGAAATTCAAGAATTATTATTTTGTTGTATTGTGAATTGCAATAAAACTTCATTATTAGTAAATATAACATGTGGCTTAATATTTTGAAAACCGAACTTAATTAATATATTAGCCATTATAAAATATATTTTAAAAAAAAGTTATTAAAATAACTGTAATTTAGTATTCATACCAACTAATATTAATTATATTCTGTGGTAAATAATTTAAAAATTGTGTGTATACATAGAGTAAAAGATCTATAGTATATACTATATAATATACAGGGTGTAACAGGTCTATTTGACAATTGCAATAACTTTCTTCGATTCATTTTTTTTAACTTTTTTTTGTTTCAAATAAATACTGAGCCCTTGCGCTACAATACTATCGATTTCAAATATTTTTTTGTACTTGGGAAACTCAAATTTGGAAATTTAAAATTTAATTTTATTGTTTAAGAAAAATTTCAAAATAGCCATTTCGTAAACCTGATTTTTAGAAAAATATTAGTGTTTAAAATTCTAATAAAGGTTGACCCATTTATTTTCTACGATTTTTTAAAGTTTGTGAAAAAGTTAAGAATTTTATTGTATACCACATAAAATTATAACAAATATTGTATAACACTATTAATTAAATGGCTGATCGAAATTTAATTTTTATTCCAAGATTTTTGTTATCGCTTACATCATTAAATTGATATTTATTATTATGAGTCCCAGTTATATTATTATTATTCTGCTTTCATGGAAAAGTTAATCAAATCACCGACTATTTGATAGATCCGTACAATATTAATTGTACCTATAATTTTAGTAATTTAATTCACATTTTCAAAAAGTTTAAAAAATCATAAGAAATAAATGACCAAACTTTAAGAAGATATTTTAATACCATATTTTTTTTTTTTAAATCCGGTCTACAAAATGGCTATTTTGATTTTTTTTTAAAATGGTAAAATTAAATTTTAAATTTTCAAATTTGAGTTTCCCAAGTACAAAAAAATATTTGAAATCGACAGTATTGAAGCGTAAGGGCTCAGTATTTATTTGAAAAAAAAAATTTAAAAAAATGAATAGAAAAAAAGTTATTGCAATTGTCAGATAGACCTGTTACACTCTGTATACAGTATATTATACTATATAAATATTATATATTTGCTACTAGATACCTCACGGTCTTAGAATTATATTATATATAATATAATATAATATAATATAAATATAACTATAATATTATAGATACCTATTATGTAATCATATTTTATTTCTCAGGAATTATATCTATTGGATTATAGTGTTCATGGCTAAATTTAAATTTATTTAGCAATAATATAATATTCATATTACCATTGATTATAAATATTTATAATCAATGATATTACTTATTATTTATTCATAGAGTAATAATATATGATATAATTTTATTATAAGCACGGACTTATGTACAATACTTATGTAATATGTTAAAAATTAGAAAACCATGATTTAAGGTACACACTACACACTTAAAATAAGTAATAAAATATTTTACTGCCCCGGGATTAATGTTAATATTCTCCACCAGAGCGCATACATATCCGACTCCTGCATGGTGTCTTGTGATAAAATTTTGGAACTGTTACATTAATTTTTCTATAAAATATAGAACTTGGAATATTTCCTAAAATTCTCGTTTTTATGTATATAATATTTCATAAAATTGGCAATTTTAGGCATTAAGGCCTGAAAATTTTACTGAAGTATACTTATATATTAGTTAATATCATATCAAAATATTAGAAAAATCCCTATTCTCAATTTTTTTTTATAGATGTTTAAAGTTGAAATTTCAGTAAAATCATTTAAAGTATTTATATGGATTTTTCTTATTATATTACAATATTTTATAATAATGTTAAATAAAATTGACATTTTTTTTTTAAACATTTTGAAAATTGTATTTAAGCTTAAATACACTTTATTTAACAGTTCCAATTAATTAGATAAGGTATAATTAGACAATATTCTCTACTGGGAATCATATGCTATTCGTGAAAAGTCTTAGCATTATTTCGGGTCAAATGTGTCTACATACATAAAAAGAAAAAGATCCATCATTGTAAAACCAATACATCGCTCAAAATCTAAAATTTACTTTATATTCAAGAGTTTATTATTAAATTTAAAAAAATAAAACAATAATGAGAATGTATTGTTAATTTTTGTTTTATTTAAAATTAGTATACACCAAATTTTTACAAATTTGAATATCATTGATTTATTTTTAATTATCATTTATTAATTGGGCTTATTTATATTAATAATTATATATATAAGTTAGGAATATATTGGTTAGTAGGTATGTAATGAGATAATTTATTGCCATATTGGGCGGAAATAATTGTCTTAATTATTTTAATTAGAAAATTGGATTTAACTGGTATTTATTTTAATTTCCCAATAGTTTTCTTAATTAGTAGGAAGTGATGACTGAAATAGCAGTATAATTGAAAAACTATTACAATCTATTAAACACTATACATAGTATACATAGAGTTTGTTATTTACTAATGCATGACTAATTTGGCTTTATTATAAGGTACCTAACTAAAAGTAATAAATCATAATCAGACATATAATAAGTTCTATGAGCCATTTTCATTGTAATGCACTGACTGGCAAAGCAGCCTACGGAATAAGAGGGTTGACGCTACATTCAGCAAATAACTTCCTTTAAATCAATATGCTGGAGTATTGACAAAATTGAGTTCCGATATATCCAATACGCTTCGTTGTCAATTCTGTTTTCATTGTAGCTGGATCACTCTCGTATAGTTTTGCCAAAATACCAACCCCATCTTATTGTGCTAGGACAAGATTCTAATACAATGTATATATATAATATATATATATGAAATACAGTCATTCTACTATATGCGTGATTGTCTGTAATCATTAAATTCATAATGTAATAGCCAGTCATGCTCCATTTATAGAGTTTGTGGTTACATCTTTACCCTGTCTTAATGTAAGTGGTGTCCTTTAGACGTTGTAAAATCCTAGGCAGGAATTTTTATAGACATTTATGTTAGGTTGCCATACGTCCCGGTTTGGCCGGGACAGTACCGGTTTTGAGTGTGACGTCCGGGTGTCCCAATAATCTGTTTCGGGACAGCATATTGTCCCGGAATGAGACTTTAATTAATTATAAGTGTCTTTTATTAAACATTTGATGAAAAAAGTAACAAGTAAGATCTGAGATAATTATCAAATCATAAAGCTATTAAGTTAGTTCCTGTAATTATTCGTTATTTTTCGACCACTGCAGGCGTAAAAACAAAATTCTTGAATTTTCCAATTTACCTGGAGAAACTGCAGTATTAATACATAATCATATTATAAAATATTAAGTATCAAACAACACAAACTTTTATGCCGACAGAGAACACATCGGACACAGATTAAAAATTGTGTATTTTATTATGTATTCTTTAATTTTTAAAGTGTCAAATATTATTATCTATATAATGTATATTAAAAATTATATTGTATAATTAGAAATCAATAAAAAAAAAAAAAAATAAAAAAAAAGTTTGTCCCGGTTTTTGCTAAATAAAATATGGTAACCCTAATTTATGTAGTCATATCATGATTAAAAATTTTGTTTATATCTATCATATTTGATATTTCCATAGAAATTCTGCATCTTTAAATTTTAAGTATCAACTAAAAACTAAACCAATATAATATTATAATTATTGGAAATTGAGGAATTCAACTTAAAAAAAAAATATATATTATAATTTTTTAATTTTAATTGTTTGATTTTTTAATTTTTAGATAAATATTTTGAAAAAGTTGATCCTAGATTACAATTATTGTACCAAATTCCTCCCGTAAATTTATCCAATATTACTAATAAATCAGAATCAACTTCAGAAGATAATAAAAGTTCAAGGAAATCAATTTTTTTACAATGTAGTGATACGCCAATTGAATTTCAGAGAATATCTTATGACACAATTAAAGAAATATATAAAGCTACACAAAAAGTTACAAATCAAAATGACGTTGCTATGCAAGATGTAATTATAATACATATTAAATAAAATAATATTTTATTAAATATATATGTCACATTCACTTAGTAAAATTATTATTTTGTTCATGAAATGGGTGAAATGACCTTCATAGCCAAAGTAATTGTTTACTTTGTAAAAATTTCACACAAAGTAACATCTGTATTATAAATATATAAGTATGATGAAATATAAAATCTACAATCTGGTATACATGTTTATTTTTACTTGTGGATTACAACGCAGAAAAATTAAATTTTATATAAGGCAATACATACAAATGTATGGATATATCTTTGAGCTTAGATATGCGCAATAAATGTTGACCTACAAGTATCCATGAAAGTTGCAGACCAGCATTCATCAATTTTCAATACATTGTTATAAATTAATTTATATAAATTTATATGTATGTTAATCATTACACAAATGGAAAATCTAAATATTTAATATTTTTTTAGGTTATTGAATCAAATCTGAATCAATCTGATCAAGTTATATCATTGAAAAACAGCTGTGAAATTTCACAGGTAAAAATTATCACACATAAAATATATTAATAAGAATTTACTTTTGTTTGGTAAAAAAATATGATATATATCAGCGTTTCTCAACCTGTGGTACGCGTACCCCTGGGGGTACGTAAGATGGTATGAGGGGGTACGTGAAAAAAAAAGAGTAATGGCGGAAAAAATTATAATTAGTGTATTTTAAATGGTTTGGAATTTGTGAAATATTTAATAACGAGGCTGACGTAAAAGAAGAGTATCCTGAGCTTTCAAACAAAGCATTTAATGTTCTGCTGCCGTTCACGAGTACTGTATTGGTATAGAGGGCTTTTTCGTCGTACATGTACATTAAAAATAAGTATCGTAATAGACTCTCTGTGAGTTCAGATTTACAAGTTTACTTATCATCCGAGGAACCAGATTTCAAAAAATTATGTGCCAGCAAACAAGCCCGATGGTCTCATTAAAATTAAATTGTAAAGTTTATATTACTTTTATATATATATACGTACATTGTATGGCTAATTAAATTAATTAATAAATATTATTTTCAAATTGTCCATCCTTGAACTTATTTCATAATAACATATTTGTGTTGTGTGTGAATATATAAAAAATGGACATTTGGGGGTACGTAAAGCAGTGGTGAGAGGTCAAGGGGTACGTAAATGAAAAAAGGTTGAGAAACGCTGATATATATTATATATATATTCTTAAATATGCAATTTCATATTCCCTTATACAACCAAAATACTTATGTCTGTAATAGGATTATAAATGGTTCTTAATTAACTAAGTTTAACTGTTTAGTGGTTTAGGTAATTGTAATTAGCCACCATGTATGTTCAATTTGATAATTTGGAATATTTACACACTACTCAGCTATTATCATCAACCCTTAGTGTATATATATATATATATATATATATATATTAACTTTAGACTTTTTTTTAATATTATCTGCTAAATTATATATTAAGACTAACCATTAAACCAAATAAAGTAATTAGATAATAAAATCTTGTATCCTGTTTCAATTATTTATTAAATGTATTTTAATTTTAAAACTTATATTGATACCTAATAAATTAAATTTTTTAGAATAAATTTGCTATTTTCAAAAAACAAGAACTATTAGCAACTCATATAAATGAATTGGAAAAAACAGATAGTTTAAATAAAAGTCTTCAACCCCAGAATAAAGAAGACGAAGTGAAAAATGTAT
>JAIUCT010000018.1:6677440-6722074 GCA_021307375.1 Tetraneura akinire | reverse complement strand
TTTTTTTAAGAAAAATAAATTTAATGTATAGCAGATTTAAATCCGGCGTGCTTTTTGAGACACCCTATATAAATAGTGTTTTTCTATGCATATAGGTAAAATGTATGACTTATTGTAAATTTTGTATTTCATGCAAATTTGTAATATATTGAATAATATATTATTACCTATTATACAATTTTTATTATATTAGATATAAATACAAGAATGTTATGACTTGAATTACATACTTGTTGGTTAATAAAAATGATAATCAAATCATAATTGGTAGATAGTGAGATCTACAATTTTTTTTATGTATATCATTTAAGTAAAAATTTAATTTTATGAAATCCTTTTGTAATTTTTATGAAGTCTTTTTATAATTTTTTTTATGGTTAACTAAATTAAAATAAAACTAAATTTTTAGAATTTTAAATATCTTAATTATTAAAAATACTTAAATTCTATATTATAATTGGAAAAATGTCTTATTAATGATTTATAGCTAGTATTGTATTGCTATTTTATTGTAGTTAATGTATGTTACTCACATATAAATTACTTGAATTTTAATTTTAATATATAAATTGATTTTTGTATAGTTTTAATTTAATGAAATAAAATAATATTTTATATAATAGGATACTGCAAATGCTAAGCCTGATAGTGGTGATATTCCACCACCACGGATTGAGCCATATATTGAGCCGGTAAATGGTATTGTTCAACCACCAGTTGTACCTCCACCAAATCGACCTGGCCGACTCACTAACAAACTTCATTTTCTTCAAAAAACTGTAATGAGGGCTATGTGGAAACATCAACATGCGTGGCCGTTTCATCAACCAGTTGATGCTATCAAACTCAATTTACCGGTAATTAATATGAAACATTTATGTTAGATATAATTAATATGAATAAGAATTAAGAATATATCATAACATTAGGATGCTATCATCTTTTTAGAATTGACTATTCATTAAAAAAATTTGGTTATTTTTGTAGTTTGCCATTTTGCTTTATAAGTTTAATTGAAAGTATTTACTGAATGAATTTAAATCGGGTACAATACCTACATGTGTATTATTTGTTTTTATAACGGTGGATTGAAATATAAAATTAAATATAATTTGACTAATTATACTATAATATTAAATTAAGTCTAAAATTGAATACAATTTCAACATAAACAATTATACATTTTATTTTAATACCTTTTACATATACAGTTATATTAAATTTTGAAACTATAACTAGATTTAAGGTCATAATAGTTTAGTTAGATTAATTATGAAAAGAAAACAAATTTTAGATCTGAAATGCTTTATGTTGTGATTCATATTTTAAAATTCTATTTGCAGTGTTAAAATATTTTTATAATTTACTTTAAATATAATAATTAATAAAACCATTTAATTATTAATTAAGCTTAGGTTTTATTTTATTATAACGATTAAAATAAAAATGTAGTTTATAATATTTATATTGTATTCTAATGCTTCATCAAGTTTAATTTTAGCCCTAGATCACACACTTCATGGTCAAAATGACCAATTTTTTTGTTTATTTGTTGTATTTGTATACAAGTAAATTAATTTCTATTATATACTTATAAATAATTGATTCAGTACATTTGTTTTTTATTTATTAAAGTATATTTGTTAAATTTAGAAATGTTCAAAGTTTATTTTTCATATACATTCAAAAGGAGAAAACTGTATGTATGTTATAATGTAACATTTTTCATGTGTATAAAAAATATCATTCTCAAACCATTCATACTTTTGTTACCCAATTTCTGATTGATATTATTTTATTAATATGAAATAATAAATCCATTGAGATTCATAATTTATCAATTTATATTTATAAATTTACATAAATAAAATGGCAAACAATATTTTATATATATTTTAAAAATTTGGTTTCTAATTTCAACTTATGTATATAATTATTTAATAAAAAAATTACATCAGTTAATAATTTTCCTATAATCACATTTGTAAGTTTTTTAATTTTGTATTATGTGTAGATTTAATAAATATAATTTTATATTCAAAAGTTGAAATATTTTTAAAATGTCTGCATGATGCTAGATTAGTTTGCTGTTATCTTAATTGCAAGTATCTGTAATTATATATATAATAAATTGTAATATTTTTTAGGACTACCATAAAGTAATCAAAACACCCATGGATTTAGGTACTATAAAAAAGCGTTTAGAAAATAATTACTATTGGTGTTCTGATGAGTGTATACAAGATTTTACTGCGATGTTCAATAATTGTTATACTTACAACAAACCTGGTGAAGATGTAGTTGTCATGGCCCAAACATTAGAAAAAATGTTACTTGCTAAGGTAATGATTAAAATGTATTACCTAATTGTATACTTGCTAAGGTAATGATTAAAATGTATTAATTGTATGTTAATTATATAATTTACCTATACGTATTACATATGTATATATAGATGGGACAGATGGTAAAAGAAGAAACTGTATTGCCCCAACCTAAACAGGCTGTGAAAATCCATCCAATCATTCAGAAGCCTCCTCCCAGTCAGAATCAACCATTAGCTGTAACTCCTGGTTCAACTGCAATGGGCACCACCACTCCTCATTCCCATCATAATTCTCTACCACCTCAAGTAAGTTTTTAATTTAAAAATGTTTTATTTTATTTTAAGCAATAAGGACATATATTTCTAAAAATATAAAAAATTATCAGAGAAAATGATTATATTAATAAAATAATTAAGGTTGGGTCGATAGTAATTTTTACCAATAGGTGATATTCTGATTTAAATTCAATACCTGAAATATTAAAGAAACCAAAACTTATGTTGAAAACCATGAAACATTAAAATAAAACTGAAATATAAAATTATATGTACATATATATTATATTGTGATATCACAAAATGATTATTCCTTAATTCTTTATTCTGAAATACCTAATATAATTTTTTTCTATCATATCTGTTTTAAAAAAAACTAATATTAATATAATTTAATTCTATATTTTTTATAATTATGTAATAAAAAAAAAAAATTGGTATATTGAATGGATTCAAGTACTTATATGTTCATTTTTGAAAATACTGTAATAGTTGTAAACGTTTATTATTCAGGCTGGTTAGGTTAGGCTGTTGGAAGTCGATATTATTTTCATGCATTTAGATCAATAAGCAAAAGAAAAATTAAGACCCTTCCAATTGATCAATTTTAATTTGGAAAAAATGTTTGAACTTGTGAACCTTTTTTCTATGTTATGTAGGAAATAGTTTTTTATTTTTTAGATTCTGAGCGAAGCGAAGAATGTATTGGTTTTACAATGATGTGTGTCTTTTTTTTTTTTTATTTTTTTTAAATATGAAGACACTTTACCACTTGACCATTAGTGTATTTTCTAACCCGTATAAGTATTTCCAGTATACTATACAATCTTTGACGACGCATCTACTCGCACTAATGATCATTTACGTTTCACACAAACTCACTGCGTAACGAGAAAAAATTATAATATTGCCTATACATAACTCCTTAATAATTAGCCGCTTCCAACAGCCTTAAGAAAACAAATTGATTTTACATTATTTTAATAATAATTAAAATATTATTTTCTATAATTATTACTTAAATTCATTATTTATATTTAACTAAATTTGATTTGTTTACAATTTTTTTTAACTTATTATCTTTTAATTATGATAGTAATAAAGTGATGGAAGTTTGTTTTGGACAGAGTATATTATAATATATTTAAATATACAACTATTTTAATTATCATTTGGCCTTTTTCATACACATAGTTTCTATGCATTTGGTAACCGTTTTCATGGCAGGTAGACCTTTCATGTTTGTGTGCAGCACTTATTACTAAGTGTGTTTCTGTCATGAAACTTCTGTCTGTCGTGAAGATTTCAATGAATGAATAAAGACATAACATAGTGTCATTTAAAAGTTTCTATATTTTGTTATGTATTAGTGTATACTACTGTATATGAATGTGTGTCTGTGGAAAATGCCATAAATCTACTTTTTCCAAGATGGTTGTATTAAGTATGATAATAAAATATTTTTATTATTTAAAGATTTTAGCTCCAACAACAGGTGATTATGTAGCACAACCAGTGAATGCACCAATTGGAGGAGCTAATTCCTTAGTATCTGGTGGAAAACTTAAAAAAGGAGTAAAAAGAAAAGCAGATCCTAGCCCTATCAATTCAATAGACTCCTCCATGTATTCTGGACCAATGACTACGGTAACAACTCCTGTACAACCTTTGCAGGCATCCATTCGTAGGGAATCTGGTCGACAAATAAAGAAACCTCGAGTGCCTGATGAAGGGATTCTTTACTCTCATAACACAAATTTACCATCTGGATCCGGCTCAATATCAGTAATTACTTTATTGTTTATGATAAAATTTGTAATATAGTAAAAATATATTGGCGATCTTAGGACGGAAAGACCAAAGAAAAATTGACTGAGGCATTGAAGGGTTGTACTGAAGTGCTTAAAGAATTGTTTACCAAAAAACATGCGGTAATACCATAAGGCTTGTTACAAATGGGATTTTAAAGAATACCTGATTGATGTCTAATCTGGTTTTAGGCTTATGCATGGCCGTTCTACAAGCCAGTTGATGCTGCTTGGTTGGGCTTGCATGATTATCATGACATTATTAAGAAGCCTATGGATTTGGGAACAGTAAAGGTAATTTAACAATAAAGCATTCAGGTAAATATATATTACAACTACTATTTTTAAATAATGTCATGATTTTAGACCAAATTAGACAACAGAGAATATAAAAATGCAAAAGATTTTGCAGCTGATGTCAATTTAATATTTTCTAATTGTTATAAGTACAATCCTAAAGATCACGATGTAGTTGCAATGGCAAAGAAACTTCAAATAGTATTTGAAGCTAAGTATGTCTTTTAAATAATCCAATGTATATTGTTTTAATTATAACAAATATATATTTTTTAAAGAATGTCAAAAGTACCTCCTGATCCACCTTTAATAGAAGTGAAGGTGGAACCTGAAGATGATAGTAGTTCAGAAGGAAGTTCTGGTTCGTTTAGTGATTCTGATGATTCTGAAGATTTAGAAAATTCTAGAAAAATTCAAGAATTTCAAGAAAAAGTAAGTATCTTTTTCTTTCAATTATAAATTCATTTTTAGGTAGCGAATTAACTATCAATGATTAGATTTTTTATTATATAAATTACTATATTTATTTAAGTTCAGAATTGTAAAGAAAAATATTTACACCAAAATAATGTAAGAGTCTAAATATAGTAACAGTGTTTTTGCAGTTTACACCAGAAAGAGTCTTGAAATCAGCGTCACTATTTTGTATAATAAAAATAACATAAAATAAATCACAGAAAATATTTAAATAATTAAAGTAGGCCGCAATCGTCACGCGCCTATCGGCAGTTTTTCGTAAAACCAGTGGTTCCACATTTGGCGGTATTGAAACCAGCCGACAGTAGCAGATGTTTGAGGGCATACAATTTTTATCCCTGGTGGTCCTTCATCGCGGTGGTTTTTGTAGGTCTTTCAACCCATTTTAGGGTATCATTTTCGTAATTTCATTGATGTTGGCACATAGTACAGTTCGTATAATCGTGATACGAGTTATGTCGTATTATAATATTATGATAACATGTAATTTTGTGGTATTGTAATCGACGTAAAAGTCTTATCGTGTTGTAAGTTGTATACATATTTTGGTGTCTGTATACGTCTTTGATTTAGTGTAATAAGAGTGCGCTTTTAAAGTTTGAATTGTTTTTAAGTAGTTTAAAGTTAGTACGTTTTTTATTGTTTAATATTTTTAACAATACATATTTTAAAATGGCATTGAATCAAGATATACATTCGCAAACAAAGAAAGTGATTTCTCGTGTATATAATTATTTTAAGACGATGGCTATTGACAAAATATTATTATTATTCATTGTTATTGTAAAAAATAACAAAACCAAAAAAAAAAAAATTGTAAGAAAAATAATAAAATTATTTGTATACATTACATATATTATGTTATTTAAAATTATTTTGAGCGCGAAAACATTCTGAGTAACATTACTGAAAAACGGCCGGTAGGCGCGTGACGATCGCGGCCTACTTTTCGTTGGCCGTACTATAGTGTTTGGTGTTCTGCTGCATACAATAAAGCTAGGTTGTGTTCCAGTCCTGTTTATTTTAATCCGCAGTAGTAATCATAATTTGATATTATAAAATACACAACACACACACACACACACACATATATATATATATGTAAAATGTATGAATATATAAAATATCATTGATAAAGTGATAACATAAAACTATAAAATTATAAAATTTATTATATGGTATTTTTGTTATAAAAATGTAAAAATGACAACAATGAATTGAAAGACTCTTCTGTACTTCAAGCATATGGCTGGTGTATATAATGCACATCTTAATTACCTGTGGTCCATAATAATTTTCTTCAAGTAATATATGTTTTTAAATAATAATTTATCGGCATATTAAAAAACTATAAATTGCTTTATTGATTATTTTAGTTTGTGGTATTATCGATGTAAATATGTATATAAGGTTATAAATATTAAATTTTTTTTATTTAAAATATATTAGGTATGTTTGATTAAAGTTTTAGTACAATTATTTATAATAGAATAAATATATCAATTACCAAATTTGTCGATAAGAACATAGACTGTGCCCTTAAGCTTAGTTTATTTGTATTTTTAAAACAATATTAATATAACAAATTTTTCTAATAAATTTACTATTATGAATAAATATTAAATCTCCAGTGCATGGTTTTGTCATCTTAACATAAGACATATTTTATGTTATGGATAGTGATATCTTAATTAAAAAGAATGTTATTAATTAAATATTTTGTAATAAACGTGAAAAATAGTTTTCCATAAAAGATCATATCAAAATATTGTAAAAATAATGGTTACAATTGAGAATAATTGAAAATACATGAAATAATATGTATAATTTATTCACATTGTGTAAACCAGGCATCAAAAACAGTTTATATAAATATAAATTACAATGTAGTTATTAACCTTCTGTTTTCATATGAACTAGTTCTGCACAGCTTTATCTGAACTATCTAAATTAGTTAAATATATATTTAAAAAGACGGCGGCATAAATAATCAGAAGTATAATTATAATTTAGTATTATTATAATTTCTACCAGTTCTGAATATTTGTAATTACTTGCAATAAATTCTTAGTCCCAAATCATCCTGTTATACAATTAATGTAAATGGTCTTCTAATTTTTGAAGTGCAGTTTATTTGCTATTTATTGTCAATCTATTTAAGAATAAATAAAATATATTCTATTTTAAATTTATATTTATTAATATTGTTTAAATATCTAAAGAATAACCGATTTTTCATAATTATTGCAATAAATTTTTCATCTTAGGGACAATATAATATAATAAAGGAATTGTTTTAAATAATGGAGTGTATGGGTCAAAGGACTATTATGCCATCTAGTGGTAGTCACTTTATTAATACATATTTGTGGGACATTATTTGATAGCTGTGCATATATCTATTATCTACAGTGCTTCTAATAAATAAATTTCAAGTTTTCAATGAGAACTAATAACTATGGAATGTTAAGTTTGACATAACATAATCAATAATGAAATCCCTGGTGAAAATTTGAGTTGATATTCAGTTTATGGACTACTTTTATTTATTTTAAACAAGTAAAACCATACAATTTTTATTAGTCTTCTCATAACATAGTTTAAGAAGTTCTGGGTTAGATGTTGCATACAATTGTATATCACTTAATAATGTAAAATAAGCTTAATTTTCTTTATAATTTTTATTAGAATGATGTTTACACATTATTTATGTTTCGTGATGAATTATTTAATTATTCATGTGCGTCATTTGATATATCATTTTAAGTTCAATTATGCATGTTTTATGTTGGTTGAACTTGTTAATGATTATTTGTATGATATTTTTGAATTCTGAAGGAACCAATATTGTTATGTTAAATTAAGTTATATTTATTTTTTAAATTTGTAATTTTAATAATTAGTATTTATAGAGTTCATTTTAATTTGTTTTTGAAATCTAAAAATTAATTATTAATCATGCGTAAGTTTATTATGTTTATTTAATTTTTTTAGCTATTAAAGTGCAGTTAGGCTTCCATTTGGATATTGACTATTTAAAAGTTTAAATTATATAATATTTTTAATATGTTTGTGTTTTAATAAATTTAAATATCTTATATACATAGGTTTTAAGTTATTTAATAATATTACAATACTAAGCATAAACTTTTTATTTATTTACTATTTATTTAATATGATGATATGAATTTTCATGTGCGTCATTTGATTCTAACCATAATATATTCAATTGAACATGTTTTATGTAATTAATTGAATTTATTTTTGGTTTAACAACATGATAAGATTTCACTAGTCTGATTTTTAACTATATATTTAATTAATTCAAATATTTGTTTTTGAAATAGGCTAATAAAAGATTATTTATAGGGGTCCACAACGATATATTTTTAAATATCGATATCGTATGTATTTTGGCGATAATTTATCGGTGTACTTAGGAAAAATCGATATATCGATATATTGATTATCATAATATCACAATTTGTAATAATGATAGTGTGTATATTAACAAATATTTTAATAAAAAATTCACTTTCGTTACACCATAGCACAAGTTACGAAGTGTAATGAACAAAATATGCTGATTAGTGATTTATATTCATATTTTGCAATCACATCCTGGATAGCTGGATATTAATAGTTTATTAATTATTTGTATTCAATTATTAGAATAATAAGATTAATTTAGAAAAAAAACATTCCCAAAATAACACTATAAGGGCAATTCAGATGTGGGTGCATTTTAATAATTTTATTTTTAAAATAATATAGCTAAATTTATTTTAGGAACAATGAGATATAAATAGCCATATCATGGTATAAATAATAAATAATAAATATAGATATTGATGTATTTACTATTTATAAGATCCTATTATTTATAAGGTATTTGGATAATCGATTAATCGATATGTTTTAATTAAATATCGATATCGAAAAACTCTCGAAAAAGGTGACGACATCGATATTTCGATATCGTTGTGGACCCCTAAATTTATTTATATTATATTATAACAAATATTTCAATCTATGTTTGGTGCTAAGGATAGTATCATTGTTTTCAATATATACGAGTATATATATATATATATAATATATACAAAATAAAAGTATATTTTTTGTGGATTTAATTATTTTTTTTTATACTACTTTATTTTAAGTTACATAACTGAAATATAATATAATAAATAACTTTAAATAAGTCGGAATTTTATATATATAAAAAAAAAAAATATATTACTTTTAATAAGAATAAAATGTATATATTTTTTAGATTCTGAGCGAAGCGAAGAATGTATTGGTTTTACAATGATGTGTGATTATTTTTTTTTTTTTTTTTTTTTTATGTCTGTAGACACTTTTACTACCCGAAATAATGCTCCGATTTTCACGAATAGGGTATGTTTCCGGTAGGAAAGTGGATGTAGTTGGTACTTTACTTAGGTCATTTTTTGAATTTCTCAAAATTGACGCTATGCGGTAGAAAAAACGGCGAAAAAATGACGAAAAAACTGCATTTTTCGCGAAAAATGAAATTTCGACGAATTCGATTTCTATATTTCACGATAACTCAAGCAATTTTTAAGATAGAGACCTGAAATTTTTTTTGGATGTTCACATAGCTACTATATATATGTGGTATAATTTTGGGACCGTTACATTAATTTTTCTCCAAAATATAGGACTTTGAATATTTCGTAAAATTCACGTTTTTACGTATATAATGTGTGATAAAATTGTCAATTTTGGGTATTTTGGTCTGAAAATTTTACTGAAGTATACTTACATATTACTTAACATCATACTAAAATATTAGAAAAATCCATTGTCAAAATTTTTTTTTATAGCCGTTTTAAGTTGATATTTTTAGGAAAACGAAAATCTTAGAATCCATACGTATAAATATTCTGAAAACACTTTCACTACCCGAAATAACCCTTCGATTTTCACTAATAGCGAGTTTCAGATGTAAAAGTGGATGTAGATGGTACTTTATTTACAAGCCCGTATCCAGGGGGGTTTAAGGGGTTCAACCCCCCCAAAAAAAAATTTTAAAGTAGTTTTATATTTATAATATAACAGACTAACTACATATATAACTACGTATAATATAATCATTTATTTTTACTTCATATATTAAAAAATTTTAACCCCCCCCCCCGAAAATTGATCCTGAATACGTGCTTGTTTATTTGGGTCATTTTTCGAATTTCCTAAAATTGACTATAAGCGGTAGAAATAATGAAATTTTGACGAATTCAATTTCTATATTTCACGATAACTCGGGCAATTTTTAAGTTAGAGACTTGAAAATTTTTTTTGGTGTTCACATAGCTATTATATATATATGTGGTAAAATTTTGGAATCGTTTTTAAATTTTTTTTCTAAATATAGGACTTATAGCTTTTTTAATTTGATATTTTTAGTTCAAACGAAAATTATAATCCGACTGAACTTCGCTCAGAATCGTTTTTTCGAATGCAATGGTTTATCATTGCATTCAAATTCTAAGTAAAATTAAACGCTATGATCCGCACACCTGTATCCTGTGCGGCAGGAGTATCAGCTCTTTTTTTTTTTCATTTGATATTTAAAATTTTATTTTTAATACCTGAAGGAGAAATGTGATGAGTTTTTTTATGGGCGTCATGTGACATATCATTTATTTATTTTAAACATGTTTTATGTTTATTGAATAAAATTTGGTTATTCACAATGATAAATGATTAAATTTTAACATTTTAAAATATTTTTTTGGTACTACTATAATCAAAATATGTTTTTTCTCCCACTAATATAATTAATATTAATAATTGAATTATGATTATAAGTTTTAGATTCTGAGCGAAGCGAAGAATGTATTGGTTTTACAATGATGTGTGATTTTTTTTTTATGTCTGTAAACAAAATTACGACCCGAAATTATGCTCCGATTTTCACGAGTAGGGTATGTTTCCGGTAGCAAAGTGGATGTAGTTGGTACTTTATTTAGGTCATTTTTCGAATTTCTCAAAATTGACCCTAAGCGGTAGAAAAAACGACGAAAAAACACCATTTTTCGCGAAAAATGAAATTTCGACGAACTCAATTTCTATATTTCACGATAACTCGGGCAATTTTTAAGATAGAGACTTAAAAATTTTTTTGGGTGTTAACATAGCTATTATATACAGGTGGTAAAATTTTGGAACCGTTATATTAATTTTTCTCCAAAATTTAGGACTTTGAATATTTCGTAAAATTCACGTTTTTACGTATATAATGTGTGATAAAATTGTCAATTTTAGGTATTATGGTTTGAAAATTTTACTGAAGTATACTTACATATTACTTAACATCATACTAAAATATTATAAAAATTCCAAGTCACAATTTTTTTTTATAGCTGTTTTAAGTTGATATTTTTAGTAAAACGAAAATCTTAGAATCCATACGTATAAATAAATATTCTGAAAACACTTTTACTACCCGAAATAATGCTTAGATTTTCACTAATAGCGAGTTTCAGATGTAAAAGTGGATGTAGATGGTACTTTATTTAGGTCATTTTTCGAATTTCTCAAAATTGACTATAAGCGGTAGAAAAAACGGCATTTTTCACGAAAAATGAAATTTTGACGAATTCAATTTCTATATTTCTCGATAACTCGGGCAATTTTTAAGATAGAGACTTGAAATTTTTTTGGGGTATTTACATAGCTATTATATATATGTGGTAAAATTTTGGAACCGTTACGTTCTTTTTTCTACAAAATATTGGACATTGAATATTTCGTAAAATTCGTTTTTATGTATATAATGTTTGATAAAATTGGCAATTTTTGGTATTAGGGTCTGAAAATTTTACTGAAGTATACTTACATATTACTTAACATCATACTAAAATATTGAAAAAATCCCTAATCTCAATTTTTTTTTATAGCTGTTTTAAGTTGATATTTTTAATTCAAACGAAAATTATAATTGACTGAACTTCGCTCAGAATCGTTTTTTCGAATGCAATGGTTTATCATTGCATTCAAATTATAATTAAAATTAAACGCTATGATTCGCACACCTGTATCCTGTGCGGCAGGAGTATCAGCTCATCTTTTTAAAGATCATTATTATATATTTAAATTACTCATGAGTTATGATGTTTATTTATTTGCTTCATAACACTTAAGCAGGCAATGCTTAGATACAATTTAAGTAATACATAATGTAGTTATAAGTAATAACATATGAACAATACAATGAAAATCAAACAGATACTAAAATTATTTCTAAAATATGTGTACAGAGTGAAACTTATTTAGTTGTAATACAATTCTGTACAGATGATTTTGATCATATGAAATGTGATGATTTAGTTGGTAAAGAAGTGATAATCTAGTGTTCTGAGATGGTCCCTAAAAGTATTATAGAAAGAGGTCAGGTGAATCAATGGAACCATTAAGAAGATATTTTATATAAAAGAAAAATTGTCATTAATTCGGTGAGAAGCATAGAATAGAAATCTATTCAGAACTCATCACAGACTAGATGTGGATGCCAGACTGTCGCTTCATATTCTTGTAGAGATCGAAGTAGAGACAAGTAAGGGCATGGCGATAGGATAAGGAATGAAAATTTGTTGTATTGTGTTTAATACATCCTTAAACCATTCAGGCATCTACCAATCATATTAATATGGAACTTAAAGGTAAAAGAGTAGGTGTGAAATAGATACTTTGGTCTTTAATAATGAAAAAGTGATTAACTAGAGAGCTGTTGAGATAATAGGAGTGAGAGATAGGAGAAGACTTTCGAAAGAATGACAGCGTGACACTTGCTAGTATTTAGGGATAGGTTTAATTGCTTAGCCCAGTCAGAGAGGGTATCAATATCAGATTGTAGGAGGCAATCAGAAGAAGAGTTAATTTTGAGGAATAGCTTGATGTCATCAGCAAATAGAAGTACTAATTAATTAATTTAAATAAATTTCATTTAATAAATTTCTTATTAGTTGCAAATGACATTTATTAAAATGATACATTATTAATTTCCTAAAATTTATAAATCCGTAATTTTATTTAATTACTCAATTTTTGTTCTGTACTTAGGGTAATATAAGTTAATTAGTAAATTCTTAAAGAATGTATTTTTATAAAATTTTAGATGTATGTGTACAGATTATGGAAATCTGACTATTATTTTGCGAGTAATTATCATTCTAAAGCAGGGGTCTTCAACCCGTAGCCTGCTCTGTCATAATATGCGGCCCGCAATCACATTTGAAATTTAGCATGTATATTTTCTATTACAATAAAATTATATATAATGGTTAAGCTATCGTAAATATTTTGATATTTTAATAAAATAAAAAATTTGTAATTAAAAAAAATGTTTATATTTATATATTTTAATAATAATAATAATTTGTTATTTAAAATGTACCTAATCATAAAAATTATAATAAAATTAAATTTTTGTATAAAATGCATGTTTTTACTACGAATGCAAGATTTAAAAAAAATAATACATGGCTCGCTGCATAAAATGGATGAAGACCCCTGTTCTAAAGTATAGATGGAGGAGTATGTGGTAACATCTACTATTCACATTGTTAATTAGATTATTTCATAACATAATTGATATTTGATTCAATATCAAATATCAATTACCAGTATTAATAAGTGTCAATTGAACCAAATCAAATATCGATTATGTTGTGAAATAATCTAATTATCAATGTAAATGGTAGATGTTACCATGTACTTCCTTATCTATACTTTAGAACAGCGGTCTCCACTAAGCGACCCTTTCGCAACTTTAGTGCGTCACGTGCTAAAATTAAATTGTTCATTCTAAAATCCAGAATTCTATAAACGGTGAATACAATTAATTAATTATCTTTCTATTTGAAATTTTTATTAAATTACCAGTTAGACAGAAACTATGAATTGAAATTTAAAATTATAATATAAATCCAAGAAAAACATTTGTGTCATTCATGTACTTTTTCTACAATACCCTTTCCCAACAATATATATATATATATAAATTTTATATTTTTAATTGTTAAAAATGTATGTGGCTTGCAAATAATTTTCAAAAATTATGTTTGGCCCATTCTACAATCTTAGTGAGGAGGACCGCTGCTTTAGAATGTTAATTATTCACAAAATATTAGTGATATTTCCATAACCTGTACGTCTAAAATTTTATAAAAATACATCCTTTAAATATTTACAATTTAAAACATATGTTACCATTTAAAAATCAAATGTCAATGTTTTATCATATAAGGGATGTGGGTAGAAATATAACTATGACAAAGTATAGAACAAAGTGTGTATTTATTAAAAAAAAATTTCAAAAACTACTTATATTTTTAAAGTTACGCTAGACCATGATAAAATATCACTCTGTATAGTGTTAATTTATTAAAGTATTTCATAATACTTTACAAATTTATAAAATATATTACTTTTGAAATGGTTTTTGTTGTAGTTGAATGCTCTACAAGATCAAATGAAAAGGTTAGTTGAAGAAAGTGCTAGAAAGAAAAAACAAAAGAAAAATACATTAAATAACTCAAAGAAGAAAAAACATTCTTCCAATAATAAATTAGTTATGTCTGCATCTAAGCCTCCACTAGCTGTATCTCTCAATAGTACACCAATGAATATCATGTCTAATTCTTCTATTACCAATGATATTAAAATGCAACCAATTGAAACATCAATGAATGCTAAAACAGCAACACAACAAGTTCGTCCTCCTATGACTAATGTTACATCTGGTCAAACAATCAAAGGAGCTAAAGGTAAAGGTACTGGTACTAGAGGTCCTGCTAAAACACCAGCACAACCAAAGCGACCTAGGGTTAATTCTAGAGTAAATAATCCAAAAAAGAAAAATTCTGTAAGTGCCCCAGCTTTTGATTCTGAAGATGAGGACAATGCTAAACCCATGTCATATGATGAAAAACGTCAATTGAGTTTAGATATCAATAAATTACCAGGTATTGCCTAAATGTAATTCTTAATTATATACCTATAGCTATTTAACTTTTTTGTTTTATATTTTAATTTTATAGGAGATAAACTTGGTCGTGTAGTCCATATTATCCAGTCTCGAGAGCCATCACTTAGAGATTCTAATCCAGATGAGATTGAAATTGACTTTGAGACGTTAAAACCTTCAACACTACGAGAACTTGAGTCTTATGTAGCTTCATGTCTGAGGAAAAAACCACGTAAGCTGACAAATAGTAAGTTAAGGTTTTGGCCTGGTTCTTCTTTTTATCTTTACTTGTTAATTAATAGCTTTTACTTTTTCATGGAATGTATTTTTCACTTGCTAATATATATGGAAAGATTAATTATAACTATAAAATTGCTATAAAATTAATGTTCAAGTCAATTACATTAATTAATATTAAACATTTATAGATAAAAAGGTTTCTGGGAAAGCTAAAGATGATCTTGGGGAGAAGAAACATGAAATTGACAAACGATTAGATGTTAGTGGGCAACTGTCTACTAAAAAAGGCAAAAAAGGTAATTAAAATTGATTTTCCTTTTTTAAATAATCATAATTTAGTTATTTTTTTAACAACTTTAAAAATTTGTTTAATATTTATAGATGCTAAAGCTACTGAAATTGGTGGACCATCACGTTTATCAGCATCTAGTTCTAGTAGCTCAGATTCAGATTCAAGTTCTTCCAGTTATTCCACATCATCTAGTGATTCAAGTGATTCTGAACATGGTAAGTGATTATAATTTTATTTTGTAGTATTATAACTTTGGTTAAAAAAATAAAAAAATAATAAGTTATTTTTTTATATTTTATTATGTCACAAATCAAAATGTTCATTAAGGGTTTGAATAATCAAGTGTTTGCTATATTATTTTTTGCTTAAATTTTTATATTATAATGTGATGGCTTTGGATTCCATATATTTGTTTTATTTATAATATCTTATTATATTACTTTAATAAAAATTAATTAATTAGATAAACGTTTATGAAAAAAAGTGTTTATAAAATTTAATGGCATATTAAAGTTCTCATTTATTTATATATACAGAAGAAATATTTTTATGAATTTATATAATTAAAACAAGTATATGAGATCATTATTTTAGTAATATTTAAGTTATTTAATACTTTTAAGTATTCCTTACACATTGTTATACCTATATATTATATGATTTTTCCAAGTACTCTATAATGTTATTATGAAAAATATTATTTGTATTTAATGAAGAATAAATTTTTGACTAACTCAAATAATATCCTGGATTATAATTATCTAGATGTTTATAATCAATATATTTTAATGAAACTATACAAGTTACTTTTTTTATGGTGATTTTATTTATGTAATTTAATAATTTTACTAATATAATTAATAATTAAAAAGTTTATGGCCAATAATTTTAGATTGTATTTGATGATATAGTGTTTAATAATTAACTACTAATTCAAATCTTTCAAGTATTAAATATTAATTTCTAATTATTTTATCTTTACAATTATTAAATTTTAATATATTTATATTAATTAATGAACTAAAATGAATGATATATATGGGTGTATTTTTGATACTTAATATTAATTGTATTTTCATGTTTTGAATATTACATAATTATTTTTAAAATTAAATTAATAATTTTCAAATATATTACTTATGATTTGAGAGCGGATCTTCCGGTTTTTACATATTTTTAGATTAGATTTATGCAGCATATCGAAGATGAAAAATGAAACGATTTATCTATCATAGAGTTTGTAGAAAAACAAATATATATACTGCGTTTCAAGAGAGAAGGTACACGATTTTTCGTCCGCCGATGCGCATATCCCACCAATATCGCTTGTTCGTTTACGATCGTAAAACGTTCAGGCGGCGGTCGGCAACGACTCGTTTGCATACGTAGCTCTACCTACGTACATAATTTAAAATTTTAAACGGCGACTATTGTTTACAACACGTAACACTCAAAGTTATCGGGGTGTATAATTGATTTGGCGAGCCGTCGGGCGGTAAGAAGTGGGGGAAATCGGGCCTCCGCGCTGTTGACGGCGTCAGTTGGATGCGCGAATCGTGTACCTTCTCTCTTGAAACGTAGTATAGATAGTATATTATAGCACATATGAAATTGGAGAATTTTAGTCTATTTTTTAGAATATTCTATTCATAAAAAATAATATATTTTGTTAACTTTTCAAATTGTTATTTTTTATCAGATAAAAATTAATTTGATTTAGAAATAATGATAGAAATAAAAAATATTTTAATTACAGTCATATATTGGTATGACGAGGACGCTTTTCAGTAATTGTATTCCAAACTAGTTGCAGTGTGCATTTCCGGGTATGGCGTGCTCCATGTTATTTATATTATATTTTATAATTTTAAACATTTATGAAAATGAACATGGATAACCCATGATTTTCCTTAAATGCATCGCCGCTGCTACACCAATTTATTTTGCACTGACTACCTATTGTTCGTAATCAAATTGGTAATATTTGTCACTCTTTTTGATGATCAATTGATTGAATTTAAATAATTTTCCAAAGAATGGTCCACAAGAAAAATTGTTTTTTAACTTGATATTAATTAATAATCAGTTAATTTTACTAATACCTAGTACCTACCCATGTAATTATTTTATAAACATTTTTCTAAAGATTACTACACATTTAATTTAATTGCCATAGATTAATGTACAACAATTATGTATTTATGTAGTCATTCGATGTATACAATTTCTCATTGTAATTTATGACAATAATTATATGAATTATTTAAAATACAAAGAAATCATATAGATACGCATATTTATAAGTTTAAGGTATATTAAGAGAATATTTTAGGGTTTTTTTCTAGATCTTACAATCATATTTTAAGATTTTAAGAACCTAGGAATCCGCTCCTTATAATAAAAGTGTACTTAACATAATTAATTTATAATATTATTTAATGATAGATAAATAATAAAACAAAAAAAATTAACAATATTTATGTATAAGGAGTGGATTAATAGGTTCTTTAAATCTTAAAATATGATTCTAATATGCTCTAAAAAAAACATAAAATATTCTTTTAATATTCCTTTAACTTATAAATATGGATAATTATATGATATTTTAAATTTAAAATAATTTATATATTTGTACTCTAACTACAATATGAGAAATTATATACATTGAATGACTACATAAATGTCAATGAAATTACATAGTAATTAGTAATTTTTAGAGAAATTTATTATAAAATAATTATATGGGTATTTAGTGATATTAACATAATGGTTTCAAAATTTAACCACATATATATAGTAGTACATATATGAACAAGTCTCTAACTTCAAAATTGCTTGAGTTATCATGAAATATTAAAATTGAATTCGTTGGAATTTCAGTTTTCTTGAAAAATGTCGTTTTTTCTATCGTATATGGTCAATTTTGAGAAATAAAGTACCAACTATATCCACTTTCCAACTGGATATATATGCTATTCTCGAAAATCTCTGAGTATTATTAAGGGTAGTAAATGTGTCTTCAGACAGAAAAAAAAAAGAAACAAACGACCAATACATTCTTTGCTTCTCTCAGAATCTAATATTACCATATGATTACTAATAATAGGGTACAGTCGGTGTCAAATAAATTGGCGCGATGGTGAAGACGCGATGGATAACCATGGGTTATTGATATTTATTTTTATAAATGTTATAAAATTATTAATTATAGAATAAATAACGTGGTTATTAGCGACCCAAACCGATAATGTACACCATGACTATATAGTGTGAAATACATTAATAAATTATACCATATACAATTCTCAAGTCTCTAAGTTCTATATAAATCTCATAAAATCCCTTGTCACCTAAATGACTATATCTGACAGAACTTTGCTCAAAATAGTTTTTCCAAATGCAATGGTTTATCATTGCATTCAAATTCGAATTAAAATTAAATGCTATGATTGCACACCTGTATCCCTTGCGGTAGGAGTATCAGCTCTTCTTTTTGATACTTTAAACAGCTATGAAAAATAACCGTAAATATAATAATTCACAATTAATTGGAACTTAGAAAAGTAAAATGTATTTCAGTTTAAATTAAATTTTCAAAATTTTAAAAAAAATATTTGTCAATTGTATTTAATATTATTGTAAAATATTGTAATACGAGTATAATAAGATGAATCCATATGAATAGTTTGAAATATTGATTTTACTGAAATTTCAACTTAAAACGACTATGAAAAAATTGAGACTAGAGATTTTTCTAATATTTTGATATGATGTTAAGTATATTACTTACTTAAATAAAATTTTCAAACCTTAATAGCAAAAATTGCCAATTTTATCAAACATTATATTATACATAAAAACGAGAATTTTACAAAATATTCAAAGTCCTATATTTAGTAAAAAAAATTAACGTAATGGTTCCAAAATTTAACTACGTATATATAGTAGCTATGAGCACGCCCAAAAAAATTTTCAAATCTATCTTCAAAATTTCAGTTTTCGTGAAAAATGCAGTTTTTTTCGTCGTTTTTTCTACTGCTTAAGGTCAATTTTGAGAAATTCAAAAAATGACCTAAATAAAGTATCAACTACATCCACTTTTAAACCGGAAACATATGCTATTTGTGAAAATCGGAACATTATTTCGGGTAGTAAAAGTGTCTACAGACATAAAAAAAGACACATCATTGTAAAACCATTACATTTTCACTTTGCTCAAAATATAAAATATTTATAAATGTAGATATTTTACAGTCTTCATATTATCTGATACAGTGATCACGATATGACGATCACTAATCACTACCATCATAAATGCATGATCGCCGTTCACTAGTTTTAATATCTTCAAAAGTTTACAGCAAAAAAATTAAGAAGAGTTAATATTCAATGAAAATAAAGAAATTCATATTATTATTTTTTTGTTGATATAAATTATAGGACCTTTGTTATTATTAGATAGTGTAAAAATAAAGTTGAATTTATGATGAGGTCTCGAAATTTCCATTTCTTAGGGTCTCACAAATATTTAACTCGGCACTGCTTGTACGAATATTAAGTATAAACCTAACCTGCGGCAGGAGTATCAGCTCGTCTTTTTCAAAATAAATTCGATATTTCAGTTTTGGACAAATTAATTTAAAGAATTCAAATCAATCACATGTCCCATCAAACTATAGGGGCAACTTGTGGGAAGGTACTTAGGGAGTTTAGCAACCCCAAAAATTCAAACACGAATATTTAATTTAAATGTTTAAAATTCTATACCTACTCTGTTTAAATTACAATAATTGTTAATTTTAACTATATTTATGGATACATAATAGCATTGATTATAACTACTATAGATTGGCCACTGGGATTGTTTATCAATGACACAAAATAAAACTTCCGATAGATAGTGTTAGTCATTCTAAATAATAATAATTAAATATTTTATTATAACTCTCTTACAGTAAAGTAAGGTAAAAACTAAAAGCATAATAAATGTACTTGTTGATCAGGTGGTCATAATTATGTTGCTAATTATTTAATATTTACTAGAATAGATAGTAAACACAAAAATAATATAGTATACAAAAACGAAACATATAATTTTCATTTTATTTTGTTTTTGTTTTTGTTTTGTTTTTTTTTTTTTTTTTTTGGTTTGTGGTTTGTAGAAAATATTAAATAAAATCTTACTAATTCACTAAACCAAATATAATTTTAAAACATTCAGGTATGAAGATGAATGATGATGTACAGATTAATGTACATTATTTTAAATTTCAAAAAATCTATCAATTGTCGCATGAAATAAAATCTAGGTAACTAATAATGTGTTTAAATAATTTAAATAATTACATTTATCTCCAGACATTTTAAAACATTAATGAAAAATTATTGATGATTACAAAAAATATAATTAATTTGAAATATTCAAATTATATTATAAGTCTAAGCATATTATATTGCGTGGATAATGAAACATAAGGAAACGACTTGAGGTGGACTTGAGATCATAAATAAACATTTCTAAATTTTGTTTGTCATCTTCGTTTATTTAAAGTTTATATATAAATCTAATTAAATTTATATTGTTCAGTATTTTAAAATTTAAATTTAATATGTCAAATAACAATAGTATTTAACAATAGTAGGTACCTAATAAAACAATAAAAATTTATGATTTCGGTTGGGAATTCAGAGTGGTACATAATGGATAGATAATGTAAATGTTATAACCTATATATAATAGAAATTAGAAATGATTTGTATTTTCTATAAATAAATACAAATGTAGATTAAAAATTATATAATTCGAACATTAGGTAATTAAAAATAATAATTTAAATTTTTGTATTTTGTTTCTAACTGTTAACAATATATAATATATAATAAGAATTATATCCATTAATAATCAGTGCTTGATATAGAAAATAAAATCAAAATAAGAAGTAAAGGGACTATCTGACTATCAAAAAAATTAGGGTCCCCAAAATTATTTAGTATATACAATATTATGAGGAACTTAATTTAAATTTACTCTCCCGCGCTCCACATTAGTCAGCGGTAGGGTAGCCGAGCTGGCAGCGAGTGCATACAATAAATATATATAGCAATCTACACCAGTTTTTGCCATGAACTAGTTTAAACTTATCCCCTCTACTAATAACAACTAGCAATCATGGTGAAATCTGCCATAACTAGCATCATGCAATGCGCAGTCTAGTGAAATTCGCATACACTGCGCCACCAAAAATTGAGCTGGTGGCCAATTTATAGTATTTATAATGAATTGTAATAGCTTACTATACTAATAATGTTCTATATTTATTATGTATGTTTACTATTATATTAATCAATGACCAATTATTATTAATACAAATATTTTATTATAGAGATAAATATAGACTTAATAACATTTTTTATTGTATAGTTTGAAGCATTGTAGTTATTGTAGTTCTCAACCTTTATTGTCTTTCCTTCTTGGAAAAAAATATGTTTTAATGCTTTCTAAGTAAAAAAAGCAAGGGAAGGGATACAGGTGTGCAATCATAGTGTTTAATTTTAATTATAATTTGAATGCAATGGCAAACCATTTCATTCGAAAAACGATTCTGAGCGAAGTTCCGTCATATAATGCCGGTTTTTCGTCATTTTTTTACAATATTATTATTTTGGTTGCTATTAGTAACAATAATAATATTATAACTTTGGTTGCTATTAGTAACAATAATATTTATATTATCACTATGGTTACTATTATAAACAAATTTATCCGATGAATCAAATTCGTCGAAGGAAAAATGTCCTTTTTTTCGTTATTTTTTCGTCCTTTTTCTGTGTGACATGAGGTCAATTTTGGGAAATTCGAAAAATGACCTTAATAAAGTACAAACTACATCCAATTTGCAATCGAAAACATACAACACTCGTGAAAATCGGAGCATTATTTCGGGTAGTAAAAGTGTCTTCATACTTAAAAAAAAAAAAACAAAAAAAAAAAAAAAAGACCCACATCATTGTAAAACCAATACATTCTTCGCTTCGCTCAGAATCTAATATGCAAATTTAAAAATAAAGTGAAAGGAAAACAAAAAATGTTAAAACTAGAAAAATGAAAAAAAAAAATGAATTTACAGATAAATTTATTTAACCATGTAGTAGAAACACACACAAATTGTGTATATATATATAAACTACCATTACCATACCTTCACCAATCACAAAAATTATTCTTTTATATTAATTATTAACTTATATTTACGATAACAGCTGTTATACAGGTACTTTTATAAATGTATTATTGTATATCTAAGGAAAAAGCACAATAAAATGTACATCCATAATGCATACATACATTTATATTAAATAGTATGTGTATTAAATATTGTGTATAGTAAATATAATATTTATTTTAATCATACTTATAATATATTCATAATAATGCAAAAAAAAAAAAAAAATACACACTATCTCCCTATCTGTCAAAACAGATTCATAGCCTTTTCACCCAAAACATTCACTGTTCTTCAACAACCTGCCTTTTCGCTCCAGGGGGTGTTATTGCCTCCATTGAGAACCACTGGTTTATAGCCTCTAGTGTACATGTGTATAGTACTTTGGTTTTGGTGTTTATGAAACACTACTTGTCGTCTTCACAGTGAATTACATACAATACATTTCATCTAAATATAAGATCTATGATACTTGGAAAACTGTTTAATTTTATTTATAATTTCATTACAATAAGTCTAATTTAATAGTGATCAATTTTTATTCAGTTTTAATTTGACTTCAACCACCAGTATACAAATAGCATGGTAATAGTAATTCATAACTCATAGTATATTGTCACCTAAATACAATACAGTATTCTAGTTACCTGCGATGTTTGTATAACTGGAGGTATGGTTTAGAGCAGTGGTTTTCAAACTTTTTTTATACACGGCATACTGTACACCTCAAAAAATTTTCACGGCACACACAATTACAGTATAATTAGTTATTAAATTTATTTACAAAAAAAAGTGTAGTTTATACATTGGTACATTTAATGAGAAATGTGTGCCTGATGGGCGTTACAAATATTTTTAATTCTTGGACGAATGGTTGACAGACATACCCTCATTTCTTCTTCCACTGAATTTAGTTTCTCTCGTTTTTTATTTTTTATATTCGTAAGCGCTGAAAATCCTTGTTCACAAAAATATGAGATTGAGAACGGCAAAAGAATAGTCAGTGCTTTTATAGATATCTCTAGATATTCTTTAGAAATATACTCGTATATCCAGAATTTATTGAGAGTGATCTCTTTGAATTTCAACTGCAATGTTCGATCATTTTTAATTGAACAGAGATTTTCTTCTTCAACAAGTTTTAAATCAACCAAGTCACTAATAGATACATTAAAAGGGTCTCGTACCCAGTCATAATTTTTAATATTAATACTTGGAAAATATTTATTCATTTTTACTTCTAACAATGTGATAGACTCGACTATTAATGACAAATTTTCTTATATCGCAATTCAATGCAATCGGTAATTTATGGAAAAACCGCGGCACACCTAGTGGATACTCGCGGCACACCAGTGTGCCGCGGCACCCAGTTTGAAAACCACTGGTTTAGAGACATCACAGACTACAGACTTTATATCAGCCGATAGTTGGGTCAGGTTCTTAATCAGTACAAAGTTGTATGGAAGAGCGCACATTATAATGATTTAAAATCGGCCGATTAATAAGTTTGATGGGCTGCACGATTGCCTTCAAACTAAACAGTCGGCGAACTATCGGCCGACTGCTTAATCAGTATGGTGATCATTCCACGCGCACACTCTGCCGATTTTTAGTCTGCCGACTCGGCCGATTCACCAGAGCTAGTATGTTGTAGCACGATGTCGATGCTTGTGGAAACGTCTATCGAAAATTTAATAGAAGAAATTGAAAAGAGACCAGCAATATATAAAAATCTGGGAAATTCAATAATTTGGAATGCAACGTATGAAATTTTCCCTGCATAAATCTATTACTACAGATTGGATGCACCCAATATTCTCTATTTCTCTTCTTCATTCTCTTCATAATCCTTCTTAGTTGTATTAATGCAATAATAACATTACTTGACAACATTTTTAAACGAAAGGTATACAAAAAAGTGACTGTTATCGTCAGCAGAATTCAGTGCAACTAGAAAAATCTATCCAAAGCAGTCGGCCAACTATTGGCTAGTTTGCGTACTCACCACCAACCAAACTGTTTAGTTGACCCAGTGTGTGCGATAGTAGCTCAATCCGACTAAACTATCGGCTGATATAAAGTCTGTAGTCTGCGATGTCTCTTAAAGTCTTAAATTTCTAATTTTATTAATAATACGCTTAGATTTTACATAAGGAAATTTCAAGTAGCTGAAGGGAAAAGGAAATTGATGTATATGTTTATATAATATCTAAATATCAATTTTATGAGTTATGGTATTATTTATATAAATATTTGCATACAATTATATAGCTTACAATTTGGTATGACTCGGTTAAACTATTAAAACAATTTTATTGGTGCATCTTGTTAAAATCAAACAGATTTCTGTCAATGGTATTGGCATGGCATAAATTCTTGGTAATTTAAATTACATATCACACCATGTATGTTCTTTAATATAAAGAAATCTATATAATTGTTTGGACATTAAATTAATTTTTATTAATTAAAACCTTCGTCTGTTCTTAGAAGATAATATTGTATTATTAATTATAAAATTATTAAATAATATAAAAGTATTTTATTATCTATTTTTAAATATTTGAATTATAATTTGTCAACAAATGTGTAATTATTAATTTACATATAAATTTAAAATAGACGTTTTTAACAATAATTATTTAATCTAATTGAGCACTTAAATAACTTAAATATTTTAAAATCTTTTATTAAACACCTAAATCACAAAATTGATCCTTTTTATACTATACACATTTCAAATACTGTTGCTCTGTGAGCATTGAGAAGGACAACATAATAGTAATACATGATTAAAAAGTATTAATTTTGTTGGGTTTTTAATAAAAAAAATATTCTGCTATTAAATTTAAAATTATTTTTTTCTTAATAATTTATATTTTTTTTAAATATATTAAAAGATTTTAATTATATAATGATACATAAATATGTATATTTAATGTTAATAAATTAAGATGAATTATTCTTAATTTATATGTTTAGATTATGAGAGCTTATATTAGTATTTTTTGAAAATTCCATGATTGATCAATTTAGTATTTAATTATTGTATAAATGGGGTTTGATTTTGTAATACAATTACAAATTAATCCATATATCTCTAATATATTGTATACTTTTTATAATTTATATATAGGCACTTATAATAAATTCTATTTTTCTTATTTTGTTACAAATATTAATGATGCATTGCTTAAAATGTATCAGTTGCTTGATAATACAATAATAAGTTTTTGATATATTATAGTGCTTCACTTAAATATGAGTAGTAACGCTATATATTTCAGTCGGATGACCTTAGATCGAGAATGTAATTATTTTATGATGTTAAATAGACGATAAAAAACATTTTTAAATATCAATTTATTAATTTATTAGTTGCTTAAAAATATTAGTTCTATTAAAACTTGGTAAAAAAAAAAAAATTAAGCTTTTTTCTTCGTTAAATATGTGATCATCAAAAGACAAAAGAGCTAACATTTTGAAAAGTATATGTGCTGGTGTACGTCTAAGGCTCTAATATCATGAAAATATTCCTATCTCAATCTAAAGTCATCCAATTAAAATATTTAGTGTTTTACATGAAATACTCTGTATATATATATATAATTTACATACAAGTGTAACTAAATTTATGATTCTGTTTATAATTACTTTAACCAAACATTAAAAAATATGATTTTGAACCCTACTTTTGGTTTTAAGATGCATACTAAGCATAACATTTTATATATCATTCATTTAAAATAATAAATTACTAGTGTGTATTATGTATTTAATGGCCATAAGTAATTTTTTGTTATTTTGTACTGTGTAGTGAATGTATGTATTGTATTTATGAATTTTTGTATGTGTGTGTATATATGTATCGTACGTATGTGATATTTGTTATAGTTCTGAAAATGAACTTTAGAGATTTGTTTTAAAATTATAAGTAGATTCAATTTTCAAAATCAACAATTTTTGTTTGTCTCTTGTAGGTGATGCAATAACCGATAAAGGGTTGAAAAAACAGGAAGGCTAGATTTCTGGAGATCTATTTTAAATTAAAATATTTCAGGGATTAGGCTAGAGTGCAGAACATGTGAGCATTTGTTTTGAAGTTAATAATGGTGAAATATTTTTTAAAATTATTTTAAGTACCATGTCAGTTTTTTTAGTCATTCCCCCTTATTGATTGCAAACAATGCACATTTTTAATATTTAAAATTTATTTAACAATTGTAATTTTTTATTGTTTGCACTCTTAGCCTTCGTCCCGAACTTATAAAGACAATTATTAGTTTAATATTATTTTTCAAGACAATTATTTTGTAAGTTGAATTTAATGAAACCCGTCCATATATTTTTCTTTTGTACTTTTTTTTAAAACTATTTTATTGTATTTATGATGCCATATTAGGTTAATAATTATAAGTAACATATTACTTAACTTTCTTATGCCTTAATTACCTAAATGTGTTCAAAACATACTTTAAATTTTATCTTTTTTTTTTTTTATTATTATTATTTATTTTATATAAAAAAATTGACATGAAAAATCTTTATGTAATATTGTAAAATATTAATTTTGTATACTTAAATAATATACAAAACAAATAATTCAAATGTATATATTATTTTTAGATTTATTTGTTAATTTATAATTTTTGCTCACGTTTGCACTCTGGTTTATTATCTTATAATGATAAACAAAATTGGGCAATAAATATATTAAGTTTAATTTGGGTAATAACATTTGTTATTTTAAAATTTTACTGTTCTTTAGTCAATATTGTTACAACTTTTATAAACGTACAACGGTTAGAAATACGTAGACATATAATGTATGAGAGTATGTATTTATATGTATATACTTTATATGTATGTATGTATTTATAAATATATATTCTTAGTTGTTTATGATATTTTTGTATGTTTTATAAAAGTTTTAATAAAATAGAACGGTATGTGATAATTTTAGACATTTTTATTTTTTACATTATTAAACCTAATTCAATTGTTCAAATTTTTTGCAATTTGGTGTTTATAATAATACGTTAAAAATATTTAAATTGTTGATAATTTGACAATATAATGTGACATCAGTTTTAAGTAAAATAATTTATTTTTATAAAAATTGCTGAATTAAAACTATATTTATTGATAACATTTTATACTTGAAAAATTCAGTTGTTACATCAACTAATTTAATTGGTTAATTTTTTTTCTTAAACATTACTCATTAAAATTTCAGAATTTTATAAAATTTGTATTATATTTATAATGAACAATGTGATTTAAACAAATGTGCTATGTCATTATGACTGGTATTAAAATTGTATATCTAATATAAATAGTTATTCAATTTTTTTTTAAGACGAATTTGAATAATATGTATATAATTATATATTTTTTATATTTAAAAATAAATGTTACTATTATTTATGAATTTAATAATTATGCAATTGTGTATTAATTCTTTTAAAATTGACAAATACTTTAAAAGTTTTATCAGTACCACACATTTAATAATTATATGTATTTGATTATACATTTTATTAGATTATTTTATTTTTATATGCATCCTAAATATTCTTAATTAAAATCCTTTTTATTTTTATTGTTTTTGATTATGGATAATGGATATCATGTGTAATTACGGTTATATATCTACTTTGATGGACATTTAATTAAAAATAGATCTATTATTTAAATATATAGATAGCTCCAAATAATTCAATCTAATTCTTTTGATATATCAAAATTTTTATTGCATAGATTATAATATTCATAATTCTAGAAAATACCAAGTATTTTAATTTTTTTAAGGTGGCAACAAGCAAAAAAAGAAGAAACGTTTGTCCGACGACGTGTCGATAAACGTGAGTATCGTTTTTTACTGTTTCTTTTGTGCCATTAATTTTGTTTCTTCAATTGTTGGTATATTATCATTTGTTATAGAAATCGGCTGAAGGCCAAAAATCAACAAATGCTATTAAACAATCAGGTCCAACTTCAACACCTGTTAATTCTATCAGCAAACCTGTTGTTAATTCTCAACCGAGTCAGTATTTTATTTTTTATGCAATTAAAATATTCTTAATATTTATTTTTGAGGTTTATGTGATTTTTTTTTTTGGTTGCACGTTTTCATTTATTTATATATATATATATATGAATATTTTGGATTTGCATTATAATAACGTGTGTGTTTGAATTTAACATTGCATGTGTCATTGCACTTGGTCATTTGTTTTTATTTATTTATTAAATGTTACTGCATTTGAAATTTAAATATTGATGTTTTTATATTTCATTTAAACAGAAAATTTTTTTTTTTTTACATTTACTATTATAAATAAATAGTAATTTGTATAATAATTTTATATAATAGTTAAATACTTAAATATTGTAAAGTGTATATGGTTTGGCTATATTTGTGTTAATATTTAGAATGAAATTGAATAAATTCAATTAGAAATTTGATTTGTAATGCATGCCAACAAATTATATAACAATATTAATATAATTAAAAACAAAACAATTAAGATTTACTTGTAAAAGAATATTAAAGTAAATTTAGAAATTAATTTAGATGTTATTTATAAATAACAATTTTTTATTAAACATTTATTTAAATTTGTATTTATTTATTTATTTATTATAATCTTAATCCATAGTCTATACTTTATTCATTAAATAAGTTTTTAGTAGTAAAAGTTAAATTCAGTCAAATAGTATACTAATAAAAATTATACATATATGTGAATAACATTGTTTGCCTTAGCTAACAATCTATTGACAAACCAGTCGGTGATCATTTATCTATTAATATACAGTAATAATATACTGGGTTTAGAATTTTTGCATGAATTAAATTTTAAGAAATATAGTTGGAATATTGCTTATAAGCTTTTTAGTTCTAGACATGATATAATAAACTAGGTATGATGTGAAATGTAAGATACGCATCTCCGTCTCCCCACCTACCGACCACAAATTAAGATTATACCGACAGTAGCCCGGTAAAATGGCGCTGGACTTTCGCCTTTTTTCATTGGTTGTAAGAATTATCAAGCATCTTTTTGTTATCAGTTATCAGTTACTAGTTAAAGTAAAATTTTATTTTTCACTATTATTTTGTTTGTGATACCTTTTACAATTTATAAGTTTTGTGCTTTCAAGGTAAAACTTTAAAATAAGAAATAAAATACATAATATTATAATAAATTAATAACAATATAAAAATTAAATAAATTGTTGATTATTATAATTTGTAATTTGTACTAAAATACCGCCAAAATATATTATAATTCATGATAGTATTGTAACCCAATGAGAAACGGCGAAAGACCAGCGCCATACTTGCGCCAACTATAACGCAAATACGCTCATTGATATCATACCTAGTTTATTATATCATGGTTCTAGATTGCGGTTTTCACTTTATGTTAAACTTTATGTGTCATAATATCATAATTTATAAATAATGCATTATTAGAATAACTTTTAAATTTTATTTAACTAATATTTTAATGCTTTTATTGTTTCATAAATATATAATTTTATATTTTTAGATGTTCTACCAAAAAAACCACCAGTAGTTACAAATTCATTGTCTATGAACTCTACTAAAATAAATCCTCCAGTAACTTCTAAACCAACACCAGTAACGTCTACAGCTTCAAGTCTTCCAACAACAAATGGAAATATATCTAGTAATGAAATTTTTGTATTTATTATTAATTTTATTCTTTGAATTAAAATGGTATACTTAATTCAAATTAATATTCTAGATGGAGATTCAAATAATTCATCAATAATACAAGATATAACATCCAATGGAGTTCTATTACAGCAACCTAAAGTTGAAGTTAAAATAGAACCGGGGCTTCCAGTCAGTACCTCTCAATCAATTGTGTCACATGTGCATAATGATAATGCATCACTCCCAATGATACCATCAGTGTTTGATCCTCTCACACCTCCTAGTAGTCAACCAACTAATAATAATTCATTACGTGTCCCTGATAAACAGGCTGCACACGCTGTTATACCCACATCAAATATGCATACTGCTCTTGTTAATGATGGTAAATATAATTTGATTAATTTATACTTTTATTATAAACTCATTAAAACTAAATAAAGTAAAGTAAAGTTATGAAAAGAATTAGGACATGGAAGTGTGGGTTGTTCGTGAATAGTACACACAATTATTTTTGATAATAATTTATTAATTTTAATATGTATACAATTACAACGCTCACAAAAACAACTTAAATAAATATGTTTAAATGTATTATAAAATGATGACGTGATTGATGATGTTGATACAAAAGAGAAAAAAAGAAATACAATAATAATAATAAAGTCTATTAAATTGTAAACGGTAAATGTGTCGAGGGCGGTTATATTAACGATAACGCGACCAGTGTGACGTATATGTGAGACCGCGGTGTCGGATACTAAACGACTGTTGTTGTTTACGGCTAGCTCTCCTGGTATATATAGAGGCGATAACCTTCTCGAAAATTCCCAGACCTGATTAATATATTGAGTCTCGAATGTTCTCAAAATATATAGATAATTCGATAGCGTCGTGCGTTATTGATTGTCGCCACAGAAGTATACTATATTTTAATTAAGATTTGAACGCAATGATTATCACATTTAAGAAAACTATTTTGAGTAAAATTCAGTCAGATATACATACGGATTATAAATTAGTGATTAAAATTTTTATATATCTAATAAAATTTAACCTTTAGCTGTTTTTTTTTTTTTTTATTAAAAATCAAAATAATACTTATGAAATTGCTTCACTTAAAATATAATTATGTAAAAAACTCAATAAAATGAAAATGATATGGTTATTGAATAATTTCAAACAGTATGAATTGATTTCTAGTAAAAAGTTGAGGAATTATTTATGCTTTAGCACAAAAATGAAAGTGTTTTATTCATTTCATCTAGTTGTATAAAAGTGCTATTATTTTATTGTGGTAAAAATATTTATGACTATTTTTGTTTATTATTTTTTTAATAACAAAAATGATGCACTAAAAACTAATAATTTTTATATAATATACTTGTAATTTAACAATACATATTTTATAGTTTCCCTCAAATATAAAAAAAAGTAATAGCAATTATATTTTTTGAATTATAATATCCTAAGATCTCTTTTGTAAAGGCTAGAGCGATGTTAATAATAATTCTAAATTTTACTGTAAATTTTGTATTTCCTAGAATTTATCAAGAACAGTCAGTTGAATCTAGGTTTAATTATCATAGGTTTTATTGTATTATACATACATACATATATATATATATATATATATATATATTAAGGTCCAAGTGGATAAATCGGGCATTGTAATACAATGCCCAGACATTGTATACAATGTCTAAGGTATATGGGCAAAGTAAATAATATTCACGAATAGCATGTTTCCGCTTAGAAAGTGGATGTAGTGGTACTTTATTTAGTTCATTTTTCGAATATCTCGAAATTGATCTTATGCGATAGGAAAAATGACGAAAAACAGTATTTTTTTTTTACGAAAACAGATTCAAATAAATTCACTCAATCAATTTTGAATTTAGAAACTTGAAGATTTTAATGTGTATTTCTTGAAATTCTGGTTTTTTTTTTTTTGTATATAATGTTTGATAAAATTGGGAATATCAGATTTTTAAGTAACGTAATACATTTAATAATTTTAATCGATATATATATATTATCTGATGAACTTCACTCAAAATCGTTTTCATGAATGTAATGATTTATCATATCAAGTAATAAAATTCAATTTTCTCTATGACTAGCTGTTCAACATGTTGATATATCACCAATTATGAATTCTGTTGCGGCTGTTCATCACTCAACTGCTCCACCTTTAATGGTTCAACATTCAATGGATAACAAATCTCGACCACCACCAATCACTCCAGTTATACAAAATACAAATCAGGTAATTCTTGGAAAGTTAAAAAAAATTTTTTATTCAAATAACGTCACAAATTCATGCACTCTACAAAATAAATTATATATATATATAATCACAATTAACAAAATCATTTTTTTTTTTTTTACCACGTTTCCTTTTATTCAAAAAAATAATTGTTGATATGAACTTTTTATTCTCAATATAATATAAATTTATATTAATATGAAGTCGTGTGTAAACTTGATATTAGAAATTAAATAATTAAATATTTTATTTTGTTTGTTTGTTTTTAATATTTTTTTAACCAATTGATTTTATTTATTAAACATATTTGTAGTTAATCAGGATATTTTGTTTTTTAAACTATTAAAAATGAAAATAAATCTATTTCTTATGTATTAAAAACTAATCATTGAACTAACAATTAATAATTTGTAAATTTCATCTTTATGTTTTAAAAATTTAAAAAACTTAAATTATACATAAATTAAATTTAATAAGATTAAATTATTAAAAATTATATTTTTTAATAATTGGCAGTATTGTAACAAAAAATATTCAAAATATACATTAATACTTAACATTTAACATTATTAACCTTCACACTATTTTGGGGTTCAGGTATTTCCACAGTTCAATTTAGATTCCTCCCCTCCAGTTCCAGTGTCATTTATGGGACCAATGCATCACCACCATCACCACCACCGTGTACATTCTTTTCCTGTCCCATGGGATCCTAATATTGGGTCTTCTTTTGACACAGCAGATGTAATTATCACATATTTTGTTTGATGATCAAATGTTTTTGTACTTTTTATCTTTAGAAAACCTGATGATTGAAAAAAATTTTATATTGTAAAAATTAACAGCATGACATAATATATAAAGTATAAATATACAATATGCTTTGCATGAATTTATAATTAATGATATAATATGTATTATAGATAATTTAAGGTACGTTTTCCTGTATGATGCAATTTCTTGAAAAGTATTTTTTAATGTGTTAAAAAAGTTAACACCATATCCCATATTTCCACTACATTAAAAGTTGCATCACATCTAGCAATAGTTAACATATATAAAATTTGTATTTTGGCTATATCACCTAGCACATTTATTTATCTATATTTCTCCCTCTTGTAATGAGTCAAAGATGTAACTAATTAAATTAATATATTGTTAAGTGTATTAACTTGTAATGAAATAATATTATGATAAATATAATTAATTTAAGTACCTTCTTTAAAATATAATTATGGCAATATATAAGAAACATTTTAATGAATTAATATTATCTTTTTAAATCAAATGTGGCTGGTGTGTATACGAAAACTGTCTCATTGGGCATGTAAACACCACCTAGGAAAACGTACATTTATAAATCAAATTAAAATTATATTTAATTGCATGTTAATAATGAAGTTTATATGTTTTATATTATATAATATTTACAATGCTTCTTAGTGCACATATATAATGTATCATGTTTTTAAAATTATTTTGAATATATTACATTTTCAATTAAAATATAGTATAATTATTAGTGTTGGGCCGATATACAAACTGATATTAAATATCAGCCGATATTTGTAATATCAGTTTTATCAGTATCGGTTTATCCGATATTTGAACCAATATAAAAAAAAAATTATTTGATTTGTTAATTTAGGTATTTAATTTTTAAATTTTCTAATATATTAGTTTTTTTTTAAATATCAGCTCATGCAATTAGATAAAATTAATTTTTAAAAATATCAATTATTGGGAAAAAGTGATATCGGCCCAGCCCTAATAATTATTTATTATATAGGCATTTTTGAATGTTTTTATTTAATGTTTAGTTTTTTTAAACTTAAATACTACTAAATAATAGCAAGAAAAAAATATATTTTGGGCAGTGTAGATAATATATTTTGTATAAAGCCTGAGCATATAATATGTAGTATCATGTTAAATTAGGTGGGCAGTGTAATGGCACATTTTATATTATGCCAAGTCATAGAAAACTGTGATGCATGAATTAATTTTATAAAATAATAAAATAAAATAAATATCCGGTTTGTTATTTTCATACTTCTGACTTGTTTAAATTATAATAAATATTTTTATAAATTTGTTTTTGTAGTATTTGATTATTATTATTTCATTTATTTTTTAATAGTAAAAACATTTAAACTTGAAACATTACATTTAACATTTATAAACTTGAATTTTATAATTTCCAAAATAACTGAGATATAAAATAGTTTTATATTTATAATTTTCTATTGATACCTACAAATTCCTTAAATTTTTATTGAGTTTTATTATATTTATAATAAATAATTTTATAAAATATTTAAAACATATTCGTGCATCAAATTTATACACAGTGAAACTTTTTTGCAATATCTATTTGTTTTGTTAATATAATCAGAGACACATTTTAGTTTTTATTTTCAAGAATATTTTTTATTCAATTTTTTAAGTTTTATGCATAAAGAAAATGTATTAATAAAAATAATGTTTTTAAATATTACTAAAGATTTCACTATAATAAATCAGTGTATGAAAGCTTTTATACATATAATAGTTTAGTTTAAATAGCCAATTTCTCTCATCTTTTTAATTTTCTTATATTAAAAAATAAAATGATTATAAAGCAGATTCAATTTTTTTTTCTATAAATAGTTATCTGATCAAAGAGTGGTTAACGCTGCAACAAATGTTTGGAGCTCATTAGCTCAACAAGCTGCAACAGATGCAAACAATTCAGCAGCAGGAGCTACAATAAAACCATCTACAGCTGATTCATTTCAGCAATTTAAAAAACAAGCAAAAGAAAATGCTAAAAAGGTATGCAATTATAATAAATGTACATACAAACTGTTATTTGTTATTTATATAATTATAAATTTAATTGTATAGCAACGTGCTTTGATTGAACAACAAGAAATGCGACGTCATCAGAAGGAACAAGCTGAAAAAGAACGTATTCGTGTTGAAAATGAAAAAAGAAGAGAAAAAGAGGAAGAAGAAGCTCTTGAAAAAGCCAGGTAATATTTAGTTAATGTTATGTATAGTGGTTATTTGATTATTTTTGTTATGTTTAGAAAAATTGTTGCTGAGCAACAATCTAGTCGTTTAGATGAAGTAAAAGCATCAAGTAACACAGATGATAGTTCAAGTCCTAATCAAGATCGTGGTGCTGAAGGACGTGAAAGACAAAGATTACGAGAACAGGAAAGAAGACGTCGAGAAGCAGTAAGTTTATAGTTTTCAATAATGTTCCATAAATGTTAATTGAGTAACGACTGGTTTATTAAATTATTTTCAAAATTTATTTAGTACTATGCATTATTGAAATTTACAAAAAAATGTTTAAAATTAATTAATTAATATATTACTTATAATAATAGTAAATTTATAATTTTGTAATTAAGATGGTAAACCAAATTGACATGAATCGACAAAGTGATCTGATGGCAGCATTTGAACAAACATTGGCACCTTAATTAATGACTGTGATGACTATTTATGCCAAACATAATTATCTTCAGATCTTCTGTCCGTTCTACCTATGTATTTACAGTATGTATATGTGTGTAAATAAAGTAAAATGTGTGCCTTCCATGTAAATAATTCGTTGTGAGAATGAATTTCATAATTGGAATAATGTTATAATTTTTTTTGTTAAGACTTAGACGTTTTTTTACTATAATTGTTTTTTGTTTAATTTAATAATTTAATAATTTGGTATTTTTTTTTTCTCTATATTTAAACCAAAATGTAGTAAAGAAAATATGGACTTGTAAGTATAATCTTAAATTAACTTGATTTTTATTTTGTTTATGTAAACTACATTTAACAAATAACTTGTTCAAAATGCTCAAAAAATGTCTTTATTATAGTGTTGAGTATATTATTTAAGAAGAAAAAAGTTAGGGATTACATTTTTGCATATTATATATATTTTTTTTTATATACAAATATTTTGAGTGCTGGTTAACAATTTTGCTACCAAGATACAATATTTTTATTTTTTTTTCTTTTCTTTCTTTGTTGTATATAAATAACGAAATTAAAGTACCTAATCAAATTGTATATAAATCAACAATTTTGTACAAAAACCTTGTATAATGCTAAAAATAGTTTTATGTCAAAGAAAATAATTAGTAATAACTAATGATAATAATAGTAATAATAAAATATTACAATTTTAAAAATATTTTATTGTGAAATAGTTAATTATAATTGTATTATTTCATTTGTTCCCCCTTAGCAACTTAGATTTCAGTATTATCTTAAATTTAGTTCACAGAATATTAATTTTGCATTATGAATAATAATAATAATAAAAAAAAAATGAATATTTATATGTATATACATATATAATTTTCTAATCATTTTAGTTTATATATATATATATATATATATATATATATATATATATGTGTAATTGTGCAAAGATTTGTGTGTTAAGGTTGTTAAACATAGTTTAAATAACAGAATTATCTATAACACTTATGTTTTTATGTTTATGTTTTTTCTTATTATTGTAATCATGTATTTATTATTTTCAAGAAATATTAAGTGGTCTTATGTGAACCTTTATTAGTTTATATAATATTGGCCAATTTTTATTTTATTTTTAGTATATTGCTAATAATTTGAAACTTATACTTTATAATTTGTTATGAATTTATGATATATGAAAATAATTATATAAAACAGGTCTTTACATTCTGCATTATTATGTGGTCAATATTGTCCACAGTTTTAGTCATCTATCACATTTTTTTTATATTAAACAGTATATGTCGCTTAACAAGAAAAATAATTTTTTTTAATTGTTATAAATATTGTATTGAAAATTTTATATGGCGTTAAATTTATTTAATGTAATATATCTTGCTCTACTAGCAAAGAAAATACTATATATATAAAATTTTGAAAAATGTGTTTTTTCTTATATATGTATAAAATTATATGTATAATTTAAAGATACATATTTTATGTTCTTAGGAAAATAACTAATATCGTATCTTAAATTCATAGTTGGATAATATTGGTTTATATTTATGTATTTAAAAAAAAAAAGTAATGTATGCCATGTTATAAGCAAAAAAGCAGTATGTGATGAATATATTATTATATAATATAATTTTTAGTGATTACCCTTGTAAATACAAGTACATCATTCTTGTTAAGAAAATTATAATTACTTTAGTTGTATATTATTGCGTTTTTACTATAATTTCAATTAATTTTAAATGTACATCTATTATCTTAGTAACTTATATTTAAACATACTGTTTTTTTCTTAAGAGAAAAAAATATATTTTACTAACCCAAATAGAGGCATTATCTGTTTATGAAAAAACTTTATTTTATTAATATATTTCAAGTATTTTATGAGATTGCATAAAATATTGTAAATGCATTAATTAATAAATTTTATCAAATTTAGAAAAATATTTTCTTGAAACTATCGTTATGGTCTTTGCTAGCAGAGTAGGGTAGTATACATATATATCTTGAGTTACCAATCTCACTATTGAACATATTTAATGTTATGTTTTAAGTAGGTTTATACAAGAAAGAAGTCAGTCTTTCAACGATATGTCAATGTTTTGTATGACATACATATATTTGTATAAGTATAATTGAGTTAAGTAACAATTATGGTTTGAGTTACTTAAATAATGTAATAGATTAGGTTTGATGAAATGTTACATTTAAATGTTGCATATAATGATATTTACCGAGTATTGCATTATTTAAAAATTACTATAAAATGGAAGAAGTTCCATTTTTCGTTAATTTTATTCTCATTTGGTCTTTTTTTTTTATACCTATCGGTTATTTGTGTCTGACATCATAGGCCAGACATTTGTAAAATGTCATTTTATTAAAAATTGCACAAACTATTAGTGTAGGTTGTAGGTCTACTATGATTATTAATTAATATAATATCAATTTGTCATATTTATTTTATAATTTAATACATAATTTACATATTTTAAATACAAATTATAGTTTTTAGTTTTAATTCTGCCCCGCAGTAGTTCATACTTCCATATAAGGTATGATGTTAAAATGATCACCTCTTCTTGATATTTAACCATATACCGCCTTTTGGGCACGACAAGAATGACGCTGGCTCAAATTCAATATGTGAACAAGATTTCTTACTTAGCATCACTGAGTAGATATGTAGGAATTGAGCCAATGCTAATTTCATTTCTAACATGGCAAAACGCATACCTGTTGGAAAAAAACAGTCGAATAATGATACAAGTTCAATTATAATGTACAGAGACGAGGCGGTTCATTAAGTATACCATATAAATATACGTAATAAATTAATATAATGTTCATATTTAAAAAAAAAGAAAAAGAAAGTAGCTAAATACTTTTCTATTGTCTCAGGATAGGTAGACCTTAATCTTAACATAAAACGTTTTAATACTTACCTATAATAAATTATAGTATAGTAAATTATAGGTATTGAAAATGTATGGCATTGAGTAAATTAATATTTGCTAAAAAAGTGGCAAAAATATTGCATAATTAAAGGGAAACAATTAGCGTACAATTATATACGAATAATAATGAATCGTCTAATGTTGGATTAGGTTGGTAAACTGCTGTTTCCCACGCATAGGCGCAATTTGGGGGGACTTGAGGGGGCTAAGCCCCCTCAAAATCAGCCATAGCCCCCCCAAAAATGTTTGCAAAATATGATAATTTAATTCTAATATTTTATAATTAAATATTTTCGTGATGTAATTCTATAACATATATGAATACCAACATTTTTTTCTATTTAATAATATGAATTAAGATTAATATATCTGCATTTTTTCAATAATAAATAATTAATAATAAGATCTAGTTTGTGCCGCACGACCGTAAATACTACCGTAAATAAAATGAACTAATAAAATATATAAATTAATTACATTTTGTCTGATAAATAATTTATGCATTTTTTTACTCGATGATAATATTTTAATATAAAAATTTAATATGTATTCACTATTCATTATATATTTAATTATGTATATATATATATATATATATATAATATATATGTAAAAATACATACATGATTATGAATAAAAAAAAATATTGTTTTTATATTGTGATATAAATGATATTGAATTAGAAGTTTTCTTAAAATTTAATTCAGCCCCCCCCCCCCAAAATTGTCACCTTAATTGCGCCTATGTTCCCACGGGTAGTTTGGTTCAAATGTTCGCGCTTGTCTAACTACAAGATGGCTTGCAAACATCACATGCTACAGGTTATAGTTTTGTATTAACGTACAAGGTACAACCATAATACTCAAATTACAACTCGGGTATTTAAGGTCGACCAAGGTACCAAAAGGCCTATATTAGAATATTTAAATGGCTACCAAAAAGTATTTTTTATTTTGTGGTGAGGGTGACGGCCTTTGAAAATCCAGGAAATTATAGTCTATAATATAATTGACTATGGACTAGGCAGGAATATCTGATTTCCTGTCATGGACTTTGCTTTTACAGTTGGGCTTACTCGAAGTCAAAGGATTACAAAAGGTACAACTAGACCTATATTGTAATTTGTAGGGGATACTAAAATTATAAATCTATAATATACCTATATTTTATAAACTTAATTTGCTAATTTTAACATCCCTCTTCTTACTTTCTTAGTATTTAAAATGGACAACTGACAAGTCAATAAAACTACTATAATATGCTTATCGTAAACCAATTTTTAATTCATCTTATACTCGAGGAAATACATTCAAATAAGCAGTACTAAATACTAATTAGAATAATTCTAACAAATCAAAAATAATTAATTAAACAATTATTGTAATTTAAACAGAGTAAGTATAGAATTTTAAACATTTAAATTAAATATTTGTGTTTGAATTTTTGGGGTTGCTAAACTCCCCAAGCACCTTCCCACAAGTTGCGCCTATAGTTTGATGGGACATGTGATTGATTTGAATTTAAATTAATTTGTCCAAAGCTGAAATATCGAATTTATTTTGAAAAAGACTAGCTGATACTCCTGCCGCAGGTTAGGTTTATACTTAATATTCGTACAAGCAGTGCCGAGTTAAATATTTGTGAGACCCTAGGAAATAGAAATTTCGAGGCCTCATCAACAAATAATAAAAAAAGGTCCTATAATTTATTTTCAACAAAAAAAAAAAAAATAATACTATGAATTTCTTTATTTTCATTGAATATTAACTCTTTTTAATTTTTTTGCTGTAAACTCTTTGAAGATATTATCATTAAAACTAGTGAACGGCGATCGTGCATTTACGATGGTAATGGTTAGTGATCATCATATCAGATAATATGAAGACTGTAAAATATCTACATTTATAAATATTTTATATTTTGAGCAAAGTGAAAATGTAATGGTTTTACAATGATGTGTCTTTTTTTTATGTCTGTAGACACTTTTACTACCCGAAATAATGTTTCGATTTTCACGAATAGCATATGTAGGTAATATTGGAAAAGTATCAAGTAAGTATCAATTTTTCTTTATAGGTGTTTAAAGTTGAGATTTGAGTAAAATCAATATTTAAAGTGTTTATATGGATTCTTATATTTTAATATTTTACAATAATGTTAAATAAAATTGACAAACATTTTGAAAGGTTTATTGATGTTGAAATACATTTTACCTAACTCAATTCCAATAAATTGTGAATTATTACATTTACGATTTTATTTTTTTTTTTTTTATATAGTTTAAAGTATAAAAAGCAAAGGAAGGAAAAAGGGATACAGTTGTAAAAAGGATAGTGTTGAATTTTGATTAACATTTGAATGCAATGATAAATCATTACATTCAAAAAACGATTCTGAGCGAATTACAGTCAAATTTTGGTATTTAGGTGTTTTATAATAAATTATTTATATTTAACGTAGAAACTGATAAATGTAAAAATTTTAATCAATACATATACTCGTATTACCTGATGTACCTACCTACTTCGCTCAAAGTAGTTTTCATGAATGTAATGATTTATCATTGTATTTAAATGTTAATCAACATCAACACTACCAATCCTCTTTATACCTGTATCCCTTCCCTTTAAACAGCTATTATTATGTTTAGTTTTTATATTTCAATAAAAATACAAGTCGTAAAATATCCTACCTATCTACCTATCTTACCTATCTTGGTACCTTTCAAGATCAAAACGGACATCTTTTTAAAAATGAAGAAATATTTATTTTTTTTAATTTGTAAATTATTAATATATTTTTAACATGATAATTTTACTGATTTTAACCAATAAAATATATTTATGAAGCGGATAATTAATGTACGAGTAGGAACATTTTATAAATTTTTCGGCTGTTACATTCTCAATTGAGTACCTAGTTGTATTTTGTATCAAATAAAACAAATAATGCACTACCATAAAAATGTTTGGACACGCTTATGCTTATAGTAAAATAGGTATAATAAGAGTGTATAATTATCAAAAATGTAAAATTTATTACTGTAAATAAAATTTTAAAAATATTATTTTTTGTCTCATAAAATAAAATACTTGTTAAATATTAATTTTTTGTTACGCAATAAAAATTTATTATTTATTATATAAAAAAAAAGTTTTACAATTGTACTTTTGTTGTCACAAGGCCCCCAGAATAATCGGGAATCCTAGGCGGATGCCTATTCCGCCTTAATCTTATGGGTAGGTACTTAATCTGGCACTGCGTATAGGACGATAATATGTACGTATGTGCGTGACTCTACAGGTAGTTATTTCTTCGTCGTCCAGTTAAATTTTTATTGTCCACTTAAGATTTAAGATGATTGATTATACCTACCTATACTGCTATACTTTACATAGGTACTACATATTATATTAGTCTATGTAAGTAGATAATATTGTCAAATTGAATAGAAACTAGAAACAAAAATGAAAAACAAACAAACTCGATGAATATAAAATAGAATTGTTGATGTGATCATGTGATGAATGATGATACTTAACTATATATTTTGATATAGGTATAAGTGGTTATAATAATAAATTGTAATTTGTGAGTAATTTCGAACAGCTACAGTATGAATTGGAAAAAAAATAAGAGGGACTATAGGACTTCAAAAATATTAACGTTCCCAGAATTATTTTATGTATATATACCTAAGAGTACCTACCTACCTACTATATTTTTAGAGAATTAATAATTAGTAGGTATAGGGATACGCTTCAAAAAGAAAAGAATCTCCGTTCCCCAATTCGAGCACTATCCTATACTTTATACTTACTATACTGGTATACCTAATGACCACTTAGGTTTTTGACTTTTTGTATATAATAATATACAACATATAATGTAATAGGTAGCCACGGGTATACCTACGTTTAGTACGTACCTATACATATTCGCGGACCGTCGCCGAACGGTAGATAAGTGCCGGCGGGTCTTACAACGTCTTTGGCGAATCTGTCCGGGTCGAATATTTCCGGTTCCGGATAGTACTGCGGATCGTGGTGTATCGCGTACACGGGTATTAGGATTGCCGTGCCCACGTCTAGGTTGACGTCTGTGTCGGGCACTCTGAACGGTTTCGTGCATATCCGGGCCAACGCTTGAACAGGAGGATATTTTCTTAACGTTTCTGCGGTAGATATAAGATTTTATTACGTCTTAAGTTTCAATGTTGCAGTTTTATCGCGATAAAATCGCGGACCAAAACGGGTTTTAGTTAAACGTGCGCAGAGTGGAACGGTATATAGGTAGGTTTATGATATTAAGATTCTTAAAATATAAATTATTTAATTAATAATAATAGGTATGAATAATATGGGTGGTACCTAATATTAATTATTAGGTATTATTAAAATATATCAACTTGCCTTTGAGACACTGTTCTAAATAATCCATTGACGAAATGGCTTCGTAAGTGAACGGCACTCCGTACTTGTTGATCGTCTCGTTGATTTCTTCGAACACTCGATTCTGGATGTCCTGGTTGACAGCCATCTCATGCAGGCAAAAACTCAGTGTCGTGGATGATGTTTCGAATCCGGCCAAGAAAAATACAAACACCTTAAATCGACATCCGAGTACACGTTATTATTATTGTATATACCTTATTGCTTATAAAATACTTGTTTAGGTACGCATAAAAAGTGATAATTTATACTCAGGGCTTAAAGTGGGGGAACGTAAGAGGATTCAGTCCATCTACTTCTGACCGTACTCAAAGCGTCCTCTTTAATATTTTCTTTAAAAAAATACGTAGAAAGGGTACTTTAAAATATTCTACATACCTAATTTAATAATGAATATAAATTATAAACAGTTATTAATATTTCATATAATATTATTATTTAAATTTTATCAAAAATATTTTTATTATTATTTTTTTAATAATTTAATATGAAATATATTTGGTAGTCGTGTCTCGTGTACCTACTACGTACTACGTCTATTACAAAAATATAAATCAATGTGTTCTTATTGATATTGTTCTTCGGCTCTTCGTGTTCGTATTTCTAAATATTAAATATATTACATGTAAATTGATTATTAAATTATTATTGTGAGATACAAAAAAAAAAAAAAATAGTAGAATTAAAATTTTTAATAATAAAGAGTATTAAAGTATACATGGAACGATGAAAATATTATAGAGTTCATAATCCCTTTTGATATTTTATCCCACTTTAAGCCCTGTTTATAGGTACTACGCGCGTTTATTACAACAAAAAATAAATTATTATTATTATTATTA
>JAIUCT010000018.1:6604493-6677040 GCA_021307375.1 Tetraneura akinire | reverse complement strand
AATTTTTTTTTCGATACTTTCACTACCATCGAACGGGGAACATTAATAATTATTAAATTAGTCGTTCGTCCTTTTCCAACTGGCGCCAAATTTTATTCGTAAAAAGCCCACTAATTTTTTGAGTCAATTTTTAAGTACCAAAACGTTTATGCTATTTGAAGCGATCAAAAATATTATTTTAAGTTTTCGTTTCACACAAATTATTAAAATGCGTTATTTTTAGGTAGTTTGTGATGTAATATTTATGCCATTATATAATGTTATAATTTGCCAATCAATTATTATTATTATAATTATTATTATTATTATAATTATTATTATTATTATTATTATTATTATTATTATTACCTATTATTACGCATTTAGAGCAAACTCACTTGAGCGGCAATCAATTCTTCGGTTAGTCCAATATTATTATTCGTTGTGTCTTGGAGATTTTCATTTTTCATTTCGAGTAATAACTGTATGAAATCATTTCGGCGTATTTGGTTGGTGTTCCGGAAATTGATTGTTTGCTTTACGATGCCCATAAAGAATTGTTGCACTTCCTTTGGAAACGTGCGTAGTTTCAGCGTCTTGAACAGTTTCGGGAAGAACACTCTGACAATTTTTGCCAACGCCAACGATGGGGACGAATTGAGTACCGCGCATCCCATTCGCCTGAATTCCGACTGCGAGTCTTTTAGCGAATTGCATTCAAGACCGAACGCACACGTGCCAATTACATCTGTCGTGAACTTGGCCGTCAGGTCGCGTACTTCGAATTCATTTTCTCCGGATTCAATGGCGCTCTGTCAAACAGAATTATTCGCGTTAAAGTTTTAAGTTAAGGTTTATTATTTTTTTACCAAGGCGGCAAGGCGAGTACAATTTTTGGCTATTATTGAAGATTTCGAGTAAAGCGATTATAGTGAAGAGTAACTTAATATTTGAATTATAATCTACTATTATAAAATAAAAGTTATCAGTTTTCTTTTCTTCCAATCGTTTTTTTCTTATTTTTCTTATATAAATTCTCGGGCGAGTCGTACGTCTTCGAAATTAGCACATTTCGCGGTCAACTTTTTATTTTCCTTCTATTAAAATCGGTTTCGTAATTTTTTACCAGAAACCTTTTTTTAAATCGCCTTTTTTAACTGTTCCCTTAGTTTTTCCATGGCCGGGTTTCCTTCTATTCGTGATAACGGGCCGTCCGTCGTCCGACCGACGAGCCTACCTTGCGCTCGCCGCTCCCGAAAACCCATAAACGCCTACCTCTCTCTCGCTACCGATCAAAAATTTCGCGCCGTAATAATATTCGACGTGATATTTTACGTTTTCACCCGTTTTTTTTATCCCTTTATCCCTATAAGACGGTAGTTTTTTCACGTTTAAAATTCGTTAATACCCTTTTCCCGAAGGTCTCGGTCCAAATTAATTTTTTTCCGTTCGTACTTTTCGCGCCGCCGTCGTTCGCCGTAGGTACCGTAACGGAGTCGTTTTTCGCGGCCCGATCGCTATTTTTCGCTTATTTTTCATTCGATAAACGTCGAAAACGGTATCCTGACCCTTATTCATAGTTGGGTTTCCGACCGTTACGCCCGATATTTCGCCGTAATTTGCGAATTTTTCGATATCGCGAAACACTTTAAATATACCGATTTTCGACGACTATTCAAGCAGCCAACGTGGCGCACTCGATAGGTAGGAATTAGGCGTTAGTTTAGGGACCGGTTAGGTAGGTTTTCTTACGGCGGTTAACACGGCCGCCGCTCCCGGCTCGGTTACCCGACCTGACTGGGTTCGAGTCCCGATCCGTCGGCGGCGGAGCGCGTTCGGATTTTTGCATTAATTTTTTTTTTCGTTAAACTTCCGGCGCACTCATATACGCGCGTGCGCATTAAGCGCCGGTCGTCCGATGTCCCGTATACCCGCGTATGCCATATAACCGCGTATGCCCGCCCGTTACGCGACCGTATTACCGACGGAATTATATTATCGCCGCCCGATTTCGACCGTAATAAATAATAATATATATTATTACGAGTTATTATTTTTTTTTTACATTAAAATACTTATATTTTAATTTAACATGTTTAATCGTTTATTATACCCTTGATATTATATACTCCGTTTTTTTTTTTGACCGTATCTAAATACTAATATTAATTGTTATACACTATAGCGATATGTCACCGATTATATTTCTACGTATCGATTCTCGACTCTGTACAATTATACGTATGATTTATATACAAATCGTGGTCGTTGGCTTATATTATAAACGATAATTGTTCAAACGCATACGTTGTTACGGTTAAAAAATATAGTACGGGTTTTACCGGTATTACACTGGGGGCTATGGTGGTGGTAAAACTTTTCACGCGAATTTTCTGTATTCCACTGAAACCCGACCGGGGTAAGTGAGTGCGCCGAAGGCGTACTCCGCGTGGTAGGACTACCGTGATCGGTCAAAGACTGTTCACCCGAAGAGAGTGTAAATAGGACCACTAGATTGTGAACGCCCTTCAATCCGCCGGAGGCGGATAAAATACTTTAATCATTATATCCGATAAAGATCTACTTCCGCCGGGCTCAATGTAGTATGTACCCGAACACTATGGTGGCGGAAAAGCTATGGTGGTGGTAAAGCTTTTCACCCACACCAGTATTCCACTGGCAACTATGGTGGTGGTAAAGCTTTTCACCCTCACCAGTATTCCACTGGCAGCTATGGTGGTGGTAAAGCTTTTCACGCGAACCTGTATCCAAGGACAGCTAGTTTATTATAATAAAAAATTGAGCCGCAATTTGGCCACCCCTGTTATAGAGAGATAGTTCTAATTTCTAAACTTCTAAAGTTCCTAAGTCCATCTCCCGCAAATGCGTCACTGACATAATTAATGTTTTTATAGGGAAAAAGTCATTTGTTTTATGATTTTGCATATAATTATTAATGTTATACCTTCATGTAGTCGATGAGTTGTGTCCCGCAGCCGTGCAGTAGACTAATCATACTTTTGATTTTGCCCGAGCTGAACGTCGGCGTGAGTTTTTGTCGTAATATTTTCCACGTGTCGCCTTCCAAATTTACAAGATGTTTGGTTAACGGTTCTCTGTGTCCATCGTACAAGAACCCTCTGTCGGTGAAATGCTTAAAGTTTTTCACTAGAAACTGTCGAATGGTTTCCGGGTCGCGGAGCAGCAGGGCGGGGGCCTGCAACTGGTACATACCGACGAACTTTTCGTGAGGGAATTCACTGTAACGTCATAATATTTGTATATAATTTATATTAAAATTTATCTAGAAACCGATATCTAGCTAGAGTCCTAGGACTCTATATGCAAATCAGTGTTTAATTTTAATTAGAATTTGAATGCAATGATAAACCATTGCATTCGAAAAAACGATTCCGAGCGAAGTTCAGTCAGATAATGTAGGTATTGACATTTTTTATTAAATATTTAAAACGCAAAAGTATAGAACATAAATGGGCACCCTAATAAATTTTCAGGTCTTTAAGTTCAATATAAATGCTCATAAAATCCGTTGTCACTTAAAATATAATAGATTAATAGGAAAAATCCATATAAATACTTTAAATATTAATTTTACTGAAATTTTAACTTTAAACACCAATAAAAAAATTGAGTCTTGAGATTTTCCTAAATTTTTGGAAATTCGTTAAGATATATGTCAGTATGGCAGTATGCTTCAATAAATTTTTCAAAATTTTTTTTGTCTTTTCTATTAATTTTTATTGTAAAAGTATTGAGAAATAATAAGAAGAATATTCGTATGGATTCTAAGATTTTCGTTTAAATTAAAAATATCAACTTTAAACAGCTATAAAAAAAAAATGGAGACTTAGGGACTTTTCTAATAGTTTGATATGAATATATAATGTTAAGTAATATGTAAATATACTTCAGTAAAGTATTTAGGCCTTCATGCCAAAAATTGCCAATTTTATCAAACATATTATACATAGAAACGATAATTTTACGAAATATTCAAAGTCTTAAATATATATTTTGTAGAAAAATTAACTAACGGTTTCAAAATTTTACCACATATATATAGTGCCTGTGTAAACACTCAATAAAAATTTTAAGTTTCTAACTTAATAATTGTCCGAATTATCGTGAAATATTAAAATTGAATTCGTCGAAATTTCAGTTTTTGTAAAAAATGCTGTTTTTTACCGCTATTAGGGTCAATTTTGAGAAATTCAAAAAATGGTACCTAAATAAAGTACCATCTACATCCACTTTCCAACCGGAACCGGGAAAGATAATATTATATTTATTTTTATGAAGACATAGGTACAAAAAAAAAAAAAAAAAAAAAAAATTATTAAATTAATGAACTTTGTACAAAAAACATACAAAATAATTCAGAATCACAATATTGTACAAGCTTTTCTGGATTTGATCGCTACAAATTCATTATTATTTAATAACATTTATTAAATTAATTACTTCTGCAAAATTTCACTACTTTTCAATATTATACCCTTTAACATATTTATGTTATTATATTAAGTATTTAAGTGTGACTTGAAAATAAGTTTGACCAATATCTTAAGCAAACATATTGTCGTCTTCGTGTTAAAACCTTGCAAGTCTAAAAATTTAAATTTTATAAGTTTAGAGAACGTGTCATATTAACTGTTTTTATTTAAATAGATATTTATTTTTTTCTAAAGTAACTTTGTCGACAATCAATAACATTTTTGTATTGTTTATGTTTATGTTGTATATTTATATATATGATATACCTACTTGTAAATATTTTTTAAACACTCGCCTTGGGTCATCTTTAAAGTTACGTAATCTTTGATATTGCCAAAAAAAGGCACGGGCATGGCAAAAATCACCGATTTTTTCTTCCAATATTTGTATGTGGACGTCGTGTACTTGTACACGAATAGTATCACTGTCGTGCAAAAAGCTAAGATGATTATGGCCGCTGGAAACATGATGTCACGTGTGTTGGAATCTGAAATTAATGCGAGCTATACATCATTGTCGTATAAAGTATAATACTGCAGATTGTCATCATTACTGGTATTTATTATTTATATGCATATTTATAATAGTTATTATTTGTTAATATTATAATATGTATACGTAAAATACCTACTAAAATTTATATTTTGTTGAATTTTTTTGCGATTTGATTAAAAAAAAAAAAAAAAACGTATTAGCAATATACGTTATTAATTAATAGGTATACATATATAATGAATATTCAATATTTATGAAAATTTTTTTTATTAAATAATGCTAATAATACATAGTTACATTATGAAGGAGTGAATAAAATAATATAAATGTTAATCGTGATTTCCAAATATTACAACATTTTTTTATTTTATTTATAGCAGATAACCTTGATATCAATTATTTTATATAAAATTTAATTAATAACCTATTAGTTGTTATATTTAATTGTAATTATTATAGACTGGCGATTAATATAGTAGATTTTAATTAATTATATATATAAATTCAAATAATACAATTTTTTTTAAGTTATTCAGTATTCTAAGTATTATATTGCAATATAATATATGTATATATTTATTAATTTAGACATTTTACTATTTTCTATATCGTGATTTATTATTTTTTATTGTAAAAATCTTTTAATAAATGCATTTATACCCATAAGGCCATAACCCATTTATTACAGAAATAGTATAATCACTAAAACGAATTTATATTTCATGAGAACATAAATTACAAAAATCTAAGTATTGATAAATATGTAACTCAACAGCTAGTTTACAAATCTATAAACTTCAGTTCGAGATACTTAACTATATTATAATGGAGACATCACGTTCATTAATATTATTGTAATTACAATGATGGTTTCTCATTATTTTATGAGTGTTTAGGTATATTTATAATTAATAAATTAATATAATTTTGGTTAACACTTCACAGACATATCCTACATAATAAATTTTTTATTAAATCGGATTGATTTAAAATATAGATTAATTAAAAAATATTATTGAGTTTATAGTGAAAGTCAAAATTCATGTTTGAACTTTAAAAGGTGACAATGCATAATGATCGCAATAAGTTGTAACGTCGGTTGCACTCGTATAGTTATAATAATTTATTATTATGTACGTTTTCGCACAGAATTTTAGTTTATTTATTTTTTTTTTTTTTATCGTAATCGCATATATTATATATACGTCCTATTATTATTTTGATATTATTCCAAAAAAAACTAAATCGATACAAACTGTAACCTAACGTTGTAGTACTAATATTGAAAAGTGTCAAATATCGCGGTTATGTGCGTGCGTAGTTTAACAGTAGAATCGTTTTATTCCTGGTAAATTTAACGCCCACAAGCGATATGGGAGTACATATATTAATTTAAAGTGTTCTTCTTATACTATAACTATTTAGGTATATAAGAAGAAAAGTGTCCGGACCAGAAGTTCGGAATCAATTCGTTACGAAATGCGAATTTCGTTGGTCGCGTTTGATCATGAAAGATTTGAAATTTTGAATATTATTTCAATAACAAAAACGCATTTTGTATATGTTCAACGGATATAAACGCTCTGTTAATATTTATCGTTTCAATGCGATGAATACTGTCTGCAATAAGAAAATAATAATATTATAAAATAATAATAATATAATATTATAAGTCTTGAGTAGCAAAATATTATATCCGTACCTATAATAATGTGGCCGGAATTATCGAACAGAGAGTTGTGCAATGAAAGTTTAATCGGAATAGTAATTTTGAATTTTGAATTTGCGAATGAAATTACACGCGTCTCGTATGATGTATATGTGTACATATATTTATCTATTTTTTTTTCTTCTACGAAACACCAAACAGTTTTCTTTGCTATCCCGTTTGTATAATTATTGTTATGATGATAGTTTATCGAAGGTATCTACTCTGTAAAATCGGCCTTGAGCTAGATAACTCCGATGGTTTGCGACACAATATTATAATATTTATTAGTTTGTTATATTATGAATTACGTTTAAAATTGTATAATATGGTCAAAAAATATGGTCTTAAGTTTTAAATTTTAACGACAACATACGTTAGTTTAATGTAAAAAACTCATTTTGTCATATTATGTTAATTTTATAATACAAATATATTATTTAGTAGTTATAACGGTTATATGATCGTCCAGTGTTTAAATATACTAATCAAAATTATTGTTAAACCTTGGCCCAAAAATAAAAATAAAAATAAAAATAAAAATAAAAAATAATTATTTGTAATAACTATTTTAACCGCATATTTGGTATATCAAATATTTAAATAAACATATTATTCTGTGTAGGTACTGTAGGTACACGTGCTTTATAATTTCAGTGTAAAATATAAAATGAAATGTTTTTATTGTATAGGATGAATAAATTTATGCTTTTAACTTTTAAGTATATTATATTTCATAACAATCAATAATGTAATAAGCATTGAGCTGTAGTAATTTATTCGTAATATATAATTTTTGAGTTTCTTAACTTAACATTATAATTACTTTTTAAATTTTTACTATAAATTAACGTTTTTTCCAATATAATTAATATAGTTATCCATAAATTTATTATATTACAAGACACAAGTACATAATACAGATAGAAATTTATCACTTATATACGATATGTGATAACAATGGAAAAATACTATTGATATACTACTTGTAACATTTTTATATTTTTGAGTTGGATCTTTTAAGTTTTAAATTATTTATTACTGATACTAAAATATATTTTAATATATATTATATATTCGTATATTGAAAAATGAAATCAAAAATTAGTTTTCCATGAAGTACTTGCAACTAGCACTAGTGCGAAGATTTGTAAAAAAACCTAATTTTTATTTATGAGGACCCAATTTTAAAAATAACACAAATTTTTTCATCTTGGGGCCCTAATAAATTTAATTATGTCACTGTAGATCTAATAATACACCAAAGTCAACCATGGATGCTAAATGGCATTTAAAAATGACGTTGTATAATCTTCTATGTAATAGTTGTAGTTACTATAAAATATAAAGGTTAAATTCAAAATATGTTATGAATTTAAGAGGACAGTTTAAATAATCGAAACTTTAACCTGTATAATTAATAAATATAATAATAATAATAATAATAATAATTATAATTATAATTCATAATCACACGTGTAACATACACAACTAATGCTCCGTTCAACGTTCGGTTGATTTTTAATAAACAATCATTATTATTATATTAATTTGTAGAGAAGGGCGTTACGCTGTATTAGATACATTCGTTATAACTTATATAATGAAGTATATTATTATTATATTATGAAATTATTAGATCAATACAACACATTAAAATATTTCAAAATATAGAGACTCCATCTGTGTCGATACATCGGTTCCAGTGAGATTTCCAAACAATCAATAGTATTACGATAAACACCATCCAGAATGTCCTTTTAATATTGATGCAAGCCACTTTAACTTTTTCGACTGTTCAAAAACAGTGTGCCCTTTAACTTTAATGGAAGTTTTTAAGTGTGAGAACAAAAAGAAATCTGGGAGCTACATTGGGTTTCAGAATGACAGTATCGACTGGAAATAATAGATCACAAGGAAAAATATTGATCAGTTGAAATTACCTATTTGTTCATTTTATTATATCATACTCCAAGCAAAAAAATTTGAGAGTGGAGGTTGTATAAAACGTATCTGTAGCATTGAATTCTATTTTAAATTTTATATATTGATCAAAATTTCGAGAAGATGAGGTTTGAAACTATTAACTCCTGTTCGACATGAATACACGTCTGTCTAACACTGAAATTCCAATAAATCGAAAAACATTTTAATGCATATACTTAACAATTAATAATTATGTAGGTAGGTACTTGATTTTTATAAGCCTCAACAATTCAAAATTACCCAATCTACTCATATTATTTTTATTTTGCTTAGGAATCTAGATATCGAAATTGTACTGAAAATTAAATGGTAGGTACACGCTTTAATGTGTCATACCTCATACATCGATAACAATTGTATATTTAAGTAAGAAGTAATACGTTATGTAAATTACTAAATTATAACATTATTATACGAGCCAAAACAGAAGTAGTTATAAATTATAATAATTAGTAGGCGCTATAGTGTACATATAATTATTAATTATTATATTATACCTTTCATTTCTGGACAACATTTACTGTGAACAGTGAAATTGTCAACATTTCACATACAATATTATGGTACCCAGTGTAATATTAATGTGTAATATCATGTTTCATGTTATACGAAAAATTATTTCAAGTAGGTACTAATTATAACTTCTATATTATGTACAATAGTACATAAGTACTGTATAGTGTTCACTGTTCACAGAAATAATTAATGGGAAGTATCAGTTTATACGATAAAATTATTGTAACGTTGTATATAATACAACTAATAATATTACGAGCGTATCCCAGGAAAACTCATCGAGATACCTTACGATGTATCTAACTTACAACTTTAATAATTAGGTATCACTAAAAAAAATTTATTTTCAACGAAAAAACTTTTTCCTTTTCAAAATATTTATTTAATTTAAATAAGCATTTTAAAAATATGTTCAAAGGCCATAATCATGCTTAATTATACATTCAGTTTTTAGTTTTATCTTTTATATGCATATACAAAATTATTTCAAAAATTTATTTTTACTTTAATTTTTAGCCCATATAAAGTCTAGTGACTATAGACTGACTCTAGTCTTCTACAATTACATTACAACCAAAAACAGAGTTTCATTATTTTATATGACGAAAATGATAAATATAAGCTTTATTATAATATTGTTTTAAATTTTAATACGAGTAAGATCATCCGATAGTACGAAAGAAAAATTCTACAGATACAAAATGAAGAAAAGTTAAGCCTGCCCCTCGTTAAGTATTTTAGCCCTCAAAATACATTCCAAATTTAATAATTATTTTTATTAATCATAAATATATATACCTAATAGAGATTGGACATTTACTTTAACCTAAAAAGTACTTATTAATTTATTTTCGAGGTTATTTTTATTTCTTTCCATTGAGAAATATTTTAAGATCATTATTATCTTAATATTATTATGTATGGATTATGGATGAATCTATACAGGAGATTAAAATTTTGTATTCTAAAATCTATGGGACTTACATAATTTTTCAACGTTATTTTCAATATTATTGCAATGTGAAATTTTAAACACTCTATATATTATTATTATTATTTATTATATAGGTATTATATAATACGTACTACCAGCTAAGTATAATATTATTATAGTTTAATCAACTCAATTATTAGTAACGACTGAATCGATGGCGATGATATGTCTGTATTGTTTTATTCAAATTTACATAACCAATATAATGGCTATATCTTTTCGATTGAGGAACATCGTCGATCTTTTATTTTTATAATTATCGTCTCACACTCTCACTATAAATTAATATTAAATTCATTGTTCTATTGTAAGGTGTTATCTATAAAATTTCTATTGGGATCTCGTACAGGATAGTCAGGATGTACCGTATAAATAAAATGGTAAGTATAGGTTTACTATTCAAATGAATATTATAATATCTAACGCAACTGATTTCTTAACGAGGTCCTTATCTATAATACCAATAATGTTTAAAAATTAAATAAAAATTATTTGAATAATATTATATTATACAAAAAAAATTACAGACCTATTATAGCAGTGGTATGGTGGTAATAGTGGTACACAAAAACTTGCTAGTTTAATTTTTATATTTTTCTTATGTATTGTATTGTTTTTTAATGTGCTGTATTAGTTTTTTAATGTATTGCAATTGTATTAGTTGTTTTAGTGTATTGTTCTAGTGTTTTAAAATTGAATTTGAAATAAAATAATAATAAAAATATAATTATTAATTACTCGATAAATAATAAAATAATAAATTTAAAAAAAAAAACACACACACGTAACTGAGCTCTATCGCGAGAAAACTGTTCCCACAACTCGGTTCTGTCGTGAGAAAACCATACATACCGATATGATGGTGTGATTTGTTTTTCAATGTGTAGTTTTCTAATAATGTTATCTAATTCTAATGTATACTGCTCACGTATGATATTCGTTAGTGTTTTATTCTAGGCGGATATTAAAGTAGGTTTATACTACCTGCACATAAAACATATTCTTAATGGTAATATTAGTTATTCTAGTATTCTATTGTAGTGTTCTAATATGAGTTTGACAACCAGTCTAATATACGTTGACAATATAACAATAATATGTATGTATAATTTTATATAATAGTCGAATTTATTATGATTATAATTTATTATTGTTTTTTTCGCTATATTTCTATCAACCAATAAGAGATTTTTAGAAAAAAATTTTCAATATTGCACACTGCACTCTTATAAGGTAAATTATGTCTCTAAAAATTGACAATAAATTTGTCGATATAGGAAATTTTAAAACTATTTTTTATCACATTTTACTCTAATAAAAAAAGATACACAAGTCATCATTTAATACATAGATAGGAATAAAAAAAAAATCTCATGTTTCAAAAATGATCTTTCCCGTTTTGCTCACGATTAAATATTAATTTATCTTTAACAATAATGTTTCAGATAATAATATATTATAATACTCTTGAAAATCTCGGTGTTAGGTTAAGAAAATAAATTTAAGCTAAATTGAAAACAAGGATATTATAATGAAATGTTAATATAGTTGAAATAAATTATTTATCCAGTTAAAAATTAAAATAGTAATCGCTAAATTTTTACCTTTTTTGTTTCTATATAAGTCGACTGTGTTTATTAATATTTTTAAACGATGGCGTTTAATTTCAATAGAAAAACAAACAAAATAATATTATCAATATACGGATCGTTGTAAATATAACAGAATACAGCCGTAGTTTTTGCATATTTATATATTATTATTGTATGCACTTACCGAGGCGAAAAACACGAGCTGAAAATATCTGAATTTGGACTAGGGATTTGATTGAGTATAATTCGACCGAACGGATTGTTAATAATTATTCGCACTTGTCTGCAGTCGTTCGTCGCAATTGGACATCTGCTTTACCTTTGGGTATATAATCACGATCGACGACGAAATATAATACTATGATCACATGGATAAATAACTTATAATATACTCGTACCTACTATTATAGTTGTAGTCGGGTCGGGGGCCGACGATTAAAAAGCAGGTCGAGGTGAGTAAATTACTTTTATATTATTATTATTTTTATTATTCCACGTTGTATTTCGTTCAAGTCTTCGGTCCCTGGTCGTCCTTCGTCCACCCGAATACCTATTTTTATATACACAATTATAATAATATGTATTGTATATAGTTTAGAGTAGAAAAAAAAATATATTTCGATCAATTTTTTTTTCATCAAACGAATCCTCTTTGTAAGAAAACCGACGATGTTAGATCAACTGCCATATAAAATAAACGTTTATATTAAACTTATCGAAACCGGTATAGTATAATTACTAATTATTATACAGAGTGCCAGTAATGTGCTTATATAAATATATACTGTATATATAATACAGTTTTTTCTCGATGAAGTAACGAAAAGTATAAATATAGCCCCACCATCAAACCGATTTAGCTTTTTTTTTTTTTATTATACTAATCAATTATAATATATAGTATAAAGACAAGTTTTAATTTAAACTTAACGAATTTCGAATTACGTCAGTACTATTATTTTAGACAGAAGACAGTAAATGAATTCGTCATTATTTCATTAATTTATGATGATTTATTTTTTTAAATATTATAAACAGACGTCCTCTAGAAAATATTAAACCAACCGTCTGATTTATATATTGTAAATAAATAAATAATATATAATATATTATATAGTAAATAATAATTAATAGAAAAAAAAACAAGATTATTCTCATATCTGTTAAAATATTATTAATTTAATTTAATATATTTAATATTTTACTATAAAAATTTTGTTTAATGAAGGAATTTTAAAAATTATTCTATTATTTTTGTTATTTTATAATTTTATTCTTAAAAAAATTAAATTTTATAGAAATAATGATCGATAAAAACTCTTATATTATTACGAGTAGGTTATAGGAAGAATATAATGTTATATATTTTCAATAATTCTATAAATTACATATAAAAATTTATAATTGTAATTTTTTTTTATTTATTCAACTAAAATAAAATATATATATAATATATATGTATACTATTAATTTTAGTACATTATGCATGTAATACGAGTTATTTTTTTAATGTAAAAATAATAAATTTATCAATTCTAATCATTACAAAATAATCTGTTTATTTAAAACGTGCTTTATATTATATAACATATAGCATTTAGGTATTTATCAATGTCGACTTAACAAAAAAGTTTATTTTGAATTCGTAATTTTATATAACTTATACATTATATTTATATAATAATAATACTTTTAGATAATTTTATATGAAAATGACCGCAAATATTAATAATATTTATATCTATATAGGAATACTATTAGAAGGCAAGTTTTCGCGAGAATTTCGCAACTACGAACATAATACGAACCTATTTTCAACACGTTTTAATATAATGAAGTATACAGATTTATAAAAATTCATGAAATCTTGACTCACATCGCATAATTTAATACCTACTAAACCAATATTGTACACTTGAAATTATTACAATTGCCGGTGATATACCTAATACTAGTGGCAGTAATAATATAGATAATGCGCAATTTACGTTTACATGAAACCATTTCAACGTAATACGAAATTGATCGGTCTTAATATCTGAATAAATACGAAGGACGGCGCGAACGCAGTCCCAGCTACAAAAAATTCTACGTCCGAGGTATCCACATTGGGGATACTCGCAAGGGTCAACCAAGTCGATGTGTAATGCCTATCCTCACCCTGGAAGAATCGCCAAAGCGATCATGGTTGACTTCCACGCCAAGTAAGTATGCTCGTTGGTCGTTTCTTCGGCCTTTATACGGTATTTGATCCGACCGAGAACGCGCTATCCAAAAGTAAATTACACCTCTTGGCGCTTCCGTGTTAACCGTAATCTGAACGTAAACGAAGATAAACACTGTAAAACGATTGTTATGGTTACGTCCAGTCGTCGATAGACGTCTTCAATTTTCCAATTTAAAAATCTGCAGGTGATGTTGGTATGTCCGACACAATGTCACAATGGCTCCTTCTCGGACATCTATGTACCGTATTAGATCGTTTTTGGAAAATTGAGAATTTGAAAAATTAAATACACGATATATAGCTTATACGACCATATTATGTATTTATATTTATTTATTTTTTTTTTTTACCGCAATAATAATATTGTTAACAACGGTACACCGCGAAATCAAACTACGAGTATACATATAGATATAGTATGAAAGGATTAAAATATTTTATGTGTTGGTTTTTAAGTTCTCGATTTTCGACTGTACACCGGTCGATTTAATAAAATTAATTTTTTACCTATATATACTTCCTATATTATATACTCGATATTTTTAATCAATTGTATGTCACGTTTCTTTTTGCTTATTCTTTGTTAATAAAGTAAATGTGTTGTTATCCGAAACAATATTGAACGATTTATTTTTATAAATATTAAAATAAACTAAATTATCGATTCATTATATTGGTAATTATTACCTATATTGTATTTAAATATTAATATTATCATCAAGAAAATAGTAAGATGTTTTATATATTGTAAATATATTAGTATTAATAATGTATATACATTTATAATATGCGTAATGCTAATGCGTGTAGTATATATTATAATATCATAAAGCGTGTTTTAGTAGTATTTGTATCTATAATCAGTATATATATATAGTAAAGTAGTAAACACTAAACAAAATATAATTAATATACGAGTATAATATATAGTCAATTCTATATATATTCGTACATATTATATAGAAAAAGAGAAAAAGAGAAAACTAGATTATTTTATTGTGTTCACAAATATTATGCTAAAATATAGAATATAAATTCAATATAAATAATTAAAATTTAACTATAAAAACTTTATTTACTGAAGGAATTTTAAAAATAATTTTAATGCTCTTATATAGATTTGAAGTTTAAATAGATTTTACTTATCTCAGTTCCAATTTTTGAATTATTACATTTACACTTACGATTTTTTTTATTTTTATATAGCTGTTTAAAGTATAAAAAAGCAAAGGAAGGGATACTGGTGTGGAAAGGATACAGGTTTAATAAAGATAGTGTTGAATTTTGATTACAATTTGAATGCAATGATAAATCATTATAATCGAAAAACGATTAAAAACGATTTTGGGGTTTGGTTTGACGATAAATTGTTTATAATATATATTATATTTAACGTATAGAGACTGATAAATGTAAAAATTTTAATCGTACATATATTAACTTCGCTCAGAATGATTTTTCGAATGTAATGATTTATCATTGCTTTCAAATTGTAATTAAAATTCACCACTATCCTCTTTACACTTGTATCACTTCTATACCAGTATCTCTTTCCTTGCTTTTTAACTTTTGATTTCATATTAACTATTATATCCGTGGTTTTATTGTGTTATATATTATACTGTGAATAAAATATAATATCTTCATAAATAATTATACTTAATAATATAATATTATGTATATGACTTATGTAGATAGATGAATAGATTATAAATAATTGTAGGTTGGGTGGTATACGGTTTGCCGTATATTTGCGTATTTTTAAATAGGTATGATATAAAACATGTTTGGTTTGAAATTAAGGCGCGAATACGCAAATAAACATACTCAATGCAGTTTGCGTAGAGATGTTTTGAGAATAATATTGATAATCCGTTGATAGGGCCAAGTATCAAAAATTATCTAATATCTACACTATTCTTATACAATTTTATAATTATAATTTATAGGCACAATTTGAGTGAAACTTATAAGAGTTAGACCCTAAAGTATAATAATATTATGCCCTCTTTTTAAATAAATATTTACATATTCCGGGTTTTTAAAATAATTATACTGTTCCACGTTAAAGTAATGATAATATTTTTAACTGTTTAACATTTTAAAATAGTTCTCTAAATAAATATGTGTTTAAAAATTCATAGTCCTATTTCAGTATTTTCTAGTAAAAATTAGTTAATTCAAATTATAAATATATATTACGCCTATTATATTACTTAGGTATAAATAATTTAAAATTAATTTCTTTGGTTAGTTTACGTTTTTAATATCAAAATTAAAAACAATAAAAATTATAAATTTTAAATATATTTAATAGATTTTTAATGATAATAATTGTATAAAAAAAATATTGGTTTTTGGCTTTAGATTGTAACAAAATATCATTCAGTATTTTAATATTTTTATTCTAAAATCATATAAAACACATATATTGTTCATTATGAGAAAAAGTAATAAATTATAATAAGATTACGTATTATGAACTATTAAAAGATCTAGAATTTTATGCAATTTGCATTTATTATAATATATCTTGTTAGTATTTTATTTAGGTTATTTTTTTAATTTTTCAATAGTTTTATCACCTGATAGATTAAACTACTAAAAATAAAAGCAAAGTAAGGGATATTATATAGTACTTATGTGAATATCGATACAATTTTCAAGTCTTTAAGTTTAATATTACCTGAGTTAAAAGTGAAAAGTTGAAAGCGACTTCAACAAAATTTCAATTTCCGTGAAACATGCCGTATTTTTATCATTTTTCGGTATTCCTACGGAATAAGAGAAATACGAAAAATAATCTATATAAAGTACTAACAGTATAAACTTTTCTACCGGAAACATATGACATTCATGAAAATCAGAGCATTGTTTCGGGCCGAAAAAGTGTTTACAGTCATAAAAAAAAAAAAAAAGAAAAAAAAACACATTATTATAAGACCAATACATCCTCCCTTCGCTTCGCTTCGCTGAGAATAAAAATTTTATCTATTAAAAACTTAAAATATTTCCTGGTTTATATAATTATATTGTATTGTGTTATTATTATCTTTAAATTTAATAATAATTGTTTACTTACCTTAGATCGCGAGTATACGTTTTCAATATATAAAACTAATAAGCTAAAAGTGTTAATGGAAATTCAAATCACGAAAAATTAAAGATACATGAAAAATAAATACATATATTATTGGTTATTTTTAAAAACAGGGATTAAAGAAAAATCACATGGGTATTTATTTGTGAATTTTAAGTACGGTTTTCTTAACGCATATGATCAATTTTAAGAAATTCGAAAAACAACCTAAATAAAGTACCAACTACATCTACTTTCTAACCGGAAACATACGAGTATGCTATTAGTGAAAATCGGAACATTATTTCAGGTAAAAAAGTGTTTACATAAATATATAAAAAAAAAAAAGACACACATTATTGTAAAACCAATAGATTTTTTCGCTTCGATCAAAATCTTAAATTGCGAAGAAATCGTAAAATTTGGAAACTTTTAATTTGTGTAATCGGAAATGATTAATTTAAGATAATTAATGAAATGTAATATATAAAACGTATAGGAACTTGATCATTATATTGATTTATTTCTCAATATTTTACATACGCGATAAAATCTTGTTACTCCTGTTACGTTGTTTTTAAATCTAAATATAAGCATCAAATTATGATTAACAAATATAGTTTATTATCAGTATATCTGATTAAACTTTGCTTAGAAACGTTTTTCTGCGATAATAATTTATCATTAATTATAATACACAACTATCCTTCCATGAGCTTTATCTCTTCTACTGGCATTTTCATCTTTTTATTTTATGTATTTAACATATTATAAGCATAACCATATAAAAAATATTTAGATTAAAATAATTTATAATATTTCTTATTTACATACTCATCGATATAATACGTAGGTATATATTATATAGATACTCTATTTTAACAGTATATTATTATATAATATTATCAATTGATTGGTCATCAAAAAAATAAAAAAAAAAATAAATTAAATATAATTTATCTTTAACAATATATTATGGAATATTAGTCACACGCAGTGCTCGAATTGGGGGCGGGCGTAGCTGTAGCTTCTCTTCAATTTTTTTTTATATTTTGAGAGTACCCTTCAAATTAATTTCATTAGAAAGGAGGAACGGAACGCGTTATTTGTTAAAATAATATTTAAATTTGTATTAAATAAGATAACAAAAAACTATTTGAACTACCTATATTTTTTTGATAATTCATTATAAAAACAAAAGTCTTAACTATTTATCATAATTACAATTATATTTTGTTATCACATTAGTGCACTCTAATAGCGTTTTCCATCAATTTTATTTATTTACATTATACGCGTGTAAAGTGTAACAAATACTTATCAAATTAAATAATAATTAATAACCGAAATTGACTGTGTAATTTTTACAATACGATCACTTCACATGATAATAATTTTGTGATAGTAATGTGTCATCGTCATGCAACAACACTATCGTCTACTGTCGTGTATAAAATTCGATAGTAGTATGATGTTGTGCTAGACACGTAAGTTAGTGACTATACCGCGGTGGTGTTATCACGATATTACTGCCATTGTGTACTTGGGTTATATTTTATGGTGTTAACCGGCCTTTATTAATAATATCATATATCTGTATATCTTAATATGTTTACATTCTTTAAAATATTATGTATAATATGTTTAATATTATTTAATAAAAAAAAATATTTCATTATGATTGATATTATATTGTAATAATTTGTTGAATTTAATTATTGTATAGCACGAAAATTTTCTTAAAATATTGGAGTCCTCCTTCGTTTTTTTACCAATTCGAGCACTGGCTGCACATATTATAATATTATACATATATTTAAATTATAAAATATAATTAATTTCAATTAGATTAAAATAAAAATCATAATCAGGTATAAATCACATTACAGTTTATTATTCATCCATGTTGGTCGAATGTGTATTCAATACCTATCTGACAGGTATATTATAGTCGAAATATAGTAGGTAGAGCTGGTAACTTCCAATTTCCATTAAAAATTATGGTTGCCGATTGTAATTTTAAATATTGTCCAATATTAACCAAGTCGAATAAAATTATCTGGTGTCCTGGAATAACTAAAACAATATAAAAATACAATTATAGTATAGTTTAAAAAAGAAAATATATATTATATAATATCGTTTTCAATTTATATTGTATTCTTAATTTCTTATAATATTATTTTTATTTACAAATGTATAATTCAATGTCTTTGACTCTTTGTTATCACTAATTATTATAATTATTATAGATAAAACTACTTTTGATAATGTTATTATCACTATAACTATATACCTAATACGTATAATATTATATAGGTAGAAGTTCTTATTTAAGTACATAATTAATTTCAACTCTCAATTTTAAATAAAATTAACTATTAATAGGTTTAAATAATGTTATTTGGTGTGAATACTAAATAAACGCCGTTATTTTAACATGAAATTTACATTTGTAATATTATTATGAAAATTTATAATTACCATGAAGTTACGTTTTCTCTGATATCGCATGCACCGATAAGTTCATTGAATCCTAGTCCAGTACCACAGTTATAAAGTCTAGGTCTACCACTGACGCACAGGTAAAATTTTTGACAATCTACAGAGTTTGGATAAAGTTTATGACCTTCCAGCGGATTTGTTTCGGGTGGACATCTGAATCCTAGAAATGCTGCAGTAAACGTTTAAACAACATATAATATTCAAGTATCGTTATACATTTCAATTATTTAAATAGATCCGAGACATTAAAATATTATATTTTTATTAATATTTTGATCTTACTGAAGCGCTATAAAACGGTAAATATTATATTATAATATTATATTAATTTACAATAAATTAATAATATAATTATATTATGTGTTTAATAATGTATAATATACGAAATTATTATGCAAATACACTGGAATCGAAAAGTTATATATTTGTGATGAATTATATGATCAGGTAATATATTTATGCCTGAGCACGATATTGTTTCATAACACCTCGTGTTTTTTGTTATGTAATTTTCATTTCGAATATGAATGCGATTTTACAATTTTCTTCTGTTCATGTAATATAATACGCCGTATACTATATATTATTATAATATATACGTTAAAAATCTAAAAATATATTGCAATTGCAAACAAAATTATTACGTTTTTCGCAATTTTTCTTTTTTCTTTATAAATTTATAAATAATTAAATTATCCATGTGTGATAATAGTTCAATAAATCTATTGGACGTAAGTTTTATGTAAGATACGTTTTTGGCAAATTAATTATCGGTTATTGCAATTATTTCATTGAATTTCAAAATATTATACGATGTTGGTTATTTCAGATTTTTCATCAAATTTTTTACATAATATTTTCACAAAATAATTAATTTTCAACCCGACTTAACCGTATAATTAATACACGTAATTATATTCGATTGAATATAAATTAATGTGTTTTAATAGGAATTTAGTAGGTATATAATAGTATTGTTCACCTTCTGCGTCGCACGTGTCTACCTGGTCCGGCCAATCGCATCTAAACGTCAATTCATTGAACGCCAATCCTTCGGGACAGTCAAATTTGTATCCTATGCCGTTCACGCAGTTTAGGAACTGACTGCATTTTGTCTCATCGCCTAATCGGAAATAACCGAATTGTCTCGGACAATCGCTGGTGGGCTGTGGTGGTTCTGCAAAATACGTTAGATAATCATTTCTCATTCGTGAATATTAAAAACGTGAATAATATAATATTATACATATACATTATACCTATTATGTATTATAGCGTAAAATGTGAATTATATTTAGATGAAAAAAAAAACAAATAATTTAATTGATTTAAATGTGTATTGCGTGAGATATTGTATAATGTACCTATATATTATAATATACTCGTAATATTATACACGCATTATTTTACTTTTCTGTCTCGAGAATCACGAATCGTGAAAACTGGAAATGAAATTCGTTTATAAATTATATAGTCTTGCGAATAACTTACGTAATTGAGTTCTTCCCTCGCAATCTACTTCTGGTGGATATTGACACGGATAAGAGAATATCGACGATTTTGAATTGAAGAATAGACCGTCGGGGCACAATTTTTCTGCGGGTATGCCATTTTCACATTGTAGATATCTGATAATACACAGGGTATATAATTTTTTTTTTTTAATAAATTCAAAAAAAAATATAAAACTATAAGCAAATAATAATTAAATAAATTTAAATTAGATTTTTTTTTTTTAATGAAACTTATGAGTTATGACAGTGATAGAAATATAATATTATCCATACCGAGGAAATATCGATCTTTAATTACAATAATCTAGTTATAAATAAATATTCATTATTTTCACTATTGAAAGTAAAAAGTTGAAATTTATTCTGATTTCTGAGTAATCTACGAGTGTATTTATATATTAATATTGATGAAAATTGAGTATTTGTAATTTTCTATTATAGGTACCTATGATAATTAAGTGTTTAATAAAATTTGTAATTTTAGTATTTATGATTTAACAAATCGATACAAATACTCAACCATGTTATGAATTTATGATACATATATTATGTAAAATTGTAAAATGAAAATAAAATTTTGATTATTTTAAGTATTCAATGATAGATATCAGCCATCGGAATAGTTTTTTTCAAATTTGAAGATTTATTATTGTTTTAAAATTGTGTTAATTATACAATAATGTAATTTACGAAGGAGAAGGCTGGTGAAGTGATAGATTATTTTTAGCCGAATTAAGTTGAATTAATTGACATACATTTTAAAAAGCTAGTTTACAATTAATATACGAGTATATAGATAATTGTTATTTTTATTCGTTTACATTCTACATATTTCTATAAAAGTAAACTCTATGCAGAAAATATGATAATTATTATTATAACATGTATAGTAGAAATTTAGAATGTATTATTAGTACCTTCCTAACATGAAAAATAAACTTTTATTGTTGATCATGCCTGAATATATAGGCATAAATAGGGCTTTTTACTCGTATTAAATTCACATATTCAAAGTTAAGTTAAAAAGTTTAAATTAGCTATGAGCTTAACTTTAACTGATATTATTCAGCCTTGCAATTTATCCGAATCACTATAATGATTTTGACGGATATTATAAACATTAGGTATATCCTTATCTCTAAAGACAGAAAAAAATGATGGAAAAACTTTTATCACTCATATTTGAACGGTAAAAAAATCAAAACATATTATTTAGATTTGTTAAAAAATTTACTTTGTATCGACGTGGGATCATATACGAGTAAATAGCGTTTGTTAATAATAATATTAACATTAAACGGAGACGATACAAACGATAAAATTAGACAATAAAACAGAAAAATATAAACAATAATATTATATATATCGTTATTTCGTTATTTTGTATAATATATTATATTATATTATAATTTATGTCGAGTGATGTTGAAATACTCACTTATCGCATTGATTGCCCAACGGGTACCGTCCATTTCTTTCTGGACAAACACCACTACCTGAACACGTCAAAAATTAAATAAACTCGGACAATAATAATTTCAAGCCGTATACGTCGATGTCGTCTACGTACTTGTGGCCGAATCCTCATCGTATCTGTTTGCTAAAAACTGCCTCTGTCTCTTGACTATTCTGCGCGTCGTGCCGTCTGCAAAACATCCATATTATGCATCATAAAATAATAATGAATATACTCGTATATATTATAATAAAATGCGAGAAAAACTCAGCGATTAAAAATTATTATTCATCCGAGCTATAAGAGATTCTTAGACTCAGTTCCAATTAATTGTGAATTATTATACATTTATGATTTTTTTTTTTTAACTGTTTAAAGTATAAAAAGCAAGGGCTACTGATACTGGTGTGGAAGGGATACAGGTGTGCAAATCATAGTGTTTAATTTTAATTAGAATTTAAATGCAATGATAAACCATCGCATTCGAAAAAAAGTATTTAGAGCGAAGTTCTATCAGATATGGACATTTAAGTGATATATTTAGGGGTTTTATGATAAATTATTTATAATAAATGATAAATGTAAAAATTTTAATCAGTACATAATATATTATCTGATAAACTTCGCTTCAGAATCGTTTTTCAAATCTATCAACGCATTTAAATTTTAATCAAAATTCTTTACTATCCTCTTTACACCTGTATCTCTTCTACACTAGTATCTCTTCCCTTGCTTTTTTTTTTTTTTTTATATACTATTTTACAATTTGTTATACGCTTTGTATAATCGTAATATTGGCGTATATAAAATGAAAATCATCGAAATAAAAAAAAAATGTCTATAATTTTTAATCTATAATCATAATTATAACGATTTATTTGTAACTCATATTATTGGACAATGCCTGTTTTAATTTGTTTTGTTTTAAATTTTTATACAATGCACTGAGATTTTCTAAGGGTTCCTCCGCGTGTAACCATATGTATCAATAAATAAAATTAAATAATATAATTTATACAAAAACTGAATTTAGGTAAATATGTATATAATACTATAATAATATTTCTATCGCAAACACTATTAACGGTATATATATATATATATATAGGTAAATCCTGATTTCTAGCGTATTTTTTAACCGCTGACATTTAAATAATATTATCAAATACGTATTATAAGTATAATTTTCGTGACATTTAAAATTGCGCTCTTATAATGGAATACAAACAAAAATCTAAAACGAAATAACTAGGAACGCGCCCTTGAAACTTAAATTTACCTATATGAATATACCCACCCGCTGTTTTTTTGATGATAATATATTAATATTATAATATACTCGAGGTCGGAAATGCGAATATTCTTGGTGTATGAAACTGTAAACAATAACGCGTGATTATTGCGTACAATTTTATATCAAACATCAAAGGGAATATTAAATTGATTGTATATGTCGATGATATTCGCATTCGGATTAAACTTGTCCTACGCGGAAATACGAGTACCTACATAATTAATTTTACGCGTTAGAAAAAAAAATTTCGACATTCATCGACTTATTTTATATTCGCACGTATTATATTGTGTATGGAAAGTTAAAACGTATGTACGATATGATTTTTTTCGTCGTGTATTTTATTTTGCTTACGATAATTTATTACGTATTACATATAATATTATCGTGGTTGAACTTTGTTTCGTCTTTAAAAATATTCGCGATTATAATTTTGCGCTGTTGGTAAATTCACGCATATCATTATCGAACGTGTGAAACATTGATGTTCGGTTATAATGTCAATCGTACGTATAGAAGATAATATTAAATTCGACGATTAAAAAATATAATAGGTATGTTAAAACATAACCTTTTATACCATATGTTATATATTATTATTATACCGTGTGAGTTTTATTATTGCGACGATGACATTTTAAAATGTGACCGCAAGCCATTCGTATCGTAACGATAATATAGTACAAAATAATTTTTAAATACATTTATAGACATATTTTGAACGTCTGGAAAAACTTTTTAACGGATCTGTGCGAAAAACGTTCTGCAAAAACTTACATTATATAATAAATGGTATATGGTTATTACGAAAGGCACGGTTATAATATTTTTTCTAGTTATGTATGTATACTTGTAAATTTATCGCTTCCGACTTACGAGTAATGTATATAAAACTGCGTGTAATTTAGTGTAAAACTTCATTGATTTCAGTTATTCGAGTTATGTAATTTTTATATCGTCTTCGTAATAGTAACAAACTAATAAGATATTATAGTAAATTATATGCGACGTTATAATATTATTATCTCGTGTGCGAGCAGATTTGGTTAATTTCGTATACCTATAATAAAAAATATTTTATCTCGGACGTGTTAAAAACGCGGTTTATATTTTTACAAAATCATCGAAAGTAAAATGTATTCCATACATCGGAAAGTAAAATTTTTTTTTTTTTTTTTATAAAAAACAACGTGGTTTAATTCGTTACTATCATTTTTTTTTTTTATCCACCTTGTTACCGCTCGAAGTATATAAAAACGCGTTATATAGCGATGATTAATTTATGTTCGATATCACAATAATTTTTGACTTGTGGCGAACGAGTAAAATCATTATTATGTCTACGATTCACTTGAACCGTTAAGCGTTTCCGATTGTCAGTTGTTGTTTTATACAATTTTTGTATAATGTGTTGAGCAAACGGCCGGCCAAATATGTAACCATTCATGTATTATAATTTAAATATTATATTATTTTGTACCATGTACGGGTAAATCATAAAGTTTGCGAACTATAAGGGTTGGTATGACATATTATATAAAATGTATTCGTTTTAGTCATTGTGTAAAATCATTTTTATTCATCTTCTTTTCCATATGCAAGTAGCTGGTTCGTTTAATATATCAAATGTGTAATATTATATTGTCAAAAAAGAAAATACGTGTAAATATTGTATAATTAATATACGCAATAATATAAACAATAACTTTAGAAATACATCACTGGATAATATTAAATTTTGTTTTAATTCGAGCTAAGGATACGAGAAACTTCAACCTCTTCTCCTCTCCCTCTCTCTCTCACTCACTCTCTCACTCTCTCTGATTCTCTCTATAATATATATAGACGATTTATGAGTACATCGAGAGGTTTCGTAACAGTTCGATTTACATCGTCGTACGATCATTTATCGATAAATCATTATAAAAATCGTTGTAACTCGTAAGCGATTTCCACCGGATTTGTACGAATAACAATTAACGAATTTATGTATATATATAATATATAATATTATATGTATATACGTTGGCGGAAACGGGTCGCACCTGTACGACTGATTGACGAGAAGTGAAATTACGTAACTATTTTACAACTGTAATATTGTAATGTACCGAGGACGATGCCATTCGGGATTTTGCAAAGACTAGGTAGATAAATACTAAAGGGGATTCTATATAGTTGCGGTGACGACTTCGTCGCGGCACGAGTGTTTGAGGTTAAGTCGGGTCATCACTTCGGCCCGAGGTAATCACGCGGCGGATGCGAGACTGTGCAGATCTGGCGAGAGAACATAATAATATTATATTATACGTATTATAGATGAGCTCGCGGTTTTTTTTCACTTTTGCGACCGCGTGCATATCATTCTTACGAATTCCAAATGTATGCACGAGTTAGGTGTGTGTTGTGTTATATTTTTTAAAAACGGTCAGTGACGTGACGGTTACGTTATAATGTTGTCATTTCCTAAATAGAAAGCGATCGAAATTATTGTTATAGTTATTTCTGTTTGATGAAAATGTCAGACATCGCGAGGTTATAAACTATAACTAGAAAAAAATACATTGTTATAAGTATAATGCAAATGTCTTATTTTCGTCCCGAAGACGATAATTTTTACCAATAAATTAACTAATTCGACAATTATTCGACCATTACGCACAAGCACTTTAATGAGGCTAGCTAACTCGTATAGATCCATTCATAAATCTACTCGTATATTAGATTGTCAGTTTTCTTGTATAATTTATTATATTTATCATACCGATACCACCCTTCAAAACAAATTTAAGTTCAGACATCATGCTCCATTTTTTTTTTTTTTAGACTCGGATATAGAACGTACGAGATTGTATAACGGAAGTAATAGGTACACAAAACAGTGAGGATAGAGATAAGAAAAAAAGTTGTCTATAGAAGCAGATTTCAGATGTTAAGTTTACACAAAGGTATATTCAGTTGAAAGTAAAGTTAATTTTTAAACTTGTTAAGTTTAAATTAAGTTATTGCAATAAAAAAGCTAACACTTTAATACTTTAGTTAAATAGATTAATTTATATAAATTTACTTTATAAACTTTAGATAAATTCAGAAATAATTAAATTTCATTTCTCCGAATTCAAATATTATGAAATGAATATTACAAATATATAAATAATTAAAAAATGAACAATTCAAATTATACATATGATATACTAGGGTAGGTACTTCGTTTATTTTTTCAAAATTATCATTTTGAGCGAGTAACATTTCAAAATAATTTGTAAAAAAGTGCAGTTAATTCGAAGTATAAAGTTTACGTGTTAAGTTACAAATTGTTAATAGAGTTAGTTAAAATATAATAAATATTATGTTTTTTCTGATTAACTGCAGACTAATAAAGCGTTATTTAGTTTATTTTACACAGTTTAATGATTACAATTTACATTCCACTTTAAAATGGAATTTGATAAAATTAATGCGATCAATAGATATAAAACATAAAATAGGGATACTAATTAAAAATGAATAACGATTAAACGTGTAATAATATCTTATACGCATATTTTATAACATCATGACGTCTGCAAATCGTAATATTATTACTTACCGTAGTTATATACCACCTTATTATTATAGCATTTAAAAATTATATTTAACGTGAAACATAATATTATAATTATTGTAAAATTAAAACTGATTATAAGCTAAACATCAAAGGTTAAGGTTATTTAATTTTATTGTCGGGTCGTCTTAAGTCGTGTTTTGGGCAAATAGTTGTATATATATATTACTATATATAGACGTATATTTAATATATTTTAGGTTCAATAATTAACTCGATCGTAGGACCTCGTCCTTGGACGAAATCGATTATACAATTAAAATGTCCTTGCGAATTAAAATAATCACGTTCGTCTAATTATTATAATTAAAATATATATTCCCTATATTTAGAAACTTTAAAAAGTCAAATTATAAAAACGTATACCTTATGATACGATGAAATTTCTCCGTTGCGATCAATTTCTCTTCGGAACCCCAACTATAATATTTCTAAGCCCAATAGGTTATAATTTGTTTTCGTGCGTGTGTTTTTTATTTTTATATTTTCATGTAAAAGCATATTATGTATAGTCGATCGGTAAAAAAACTTATTTCCATTAACGATTTGCGTTTTTTTCTCAGTAAATTGAAACTTCTAGAAAAACACAATTGTTCGTAAAAATTGTATTTTAATAATAACTTTGAGTAAATCTAACTTTGAATTTATATATATATTTTAGTTCTGTACCCAAAATTGTTTCGTTATTAAGTCTAATAAATGTCATTTTAACTTCTAAGTGCACGAATAAATAATAATATATAATAGTTATAGTAGGTACATCGTATTAGGTAAAAAAATCTCCATTTCTTGACCATCGTGATTTATATTCTATTATGTATGATTACTAAAGTTCAACAGTTAAAATTTATAATTGATATTAAAATCAATATATGCTTATTATAAAAAATTGCATAAATATAATCAAGGGGAAATTTTTTTTTAACATTCGCGAAATTAAATATAACTCTATAATTCTATATAGGTATGTTTAATTTAATTACCATTTTTTTGTTTTCAAATTTACATTTTCCGAAATGAACGTCTGTATTTTTAACGAATTAGGTATTTATTTATTCAACTAATTGACTGTCTATTAAATACGAGCATAGTTTTTTTTTTTTTTTATGAATAATTTATACATCACGCGTATAATTTATAATTTTTTCTTTTTTCATATAAGAAAATTTTTGTTAAACAATGCCTTTATTTTATACATATTATTTTATTATGACGTCTTTAATCAAAATGCTTTCACGAATGCAAATCTTGGCAATGTTTTCATAGCGCTATGTATATTATATATGAAAGCAAATTGTAACTATTATATATATAATGATGGATCATTTGTTATTGTCTATATAGGAGACTCCCACGAAACGTTTGAGCACTAATCGCGTCTTATACGAGTGTAATGTTTCAGAAGTCCAATTTCAATTCTAATGTTCTATTATAAACTTCCTACGCGCGATAATATGTTAAGCAATTTTACGTACACTCTATATATAATAATATAATAACATATTTTATAATACTTGTCTTATCTGTTATTTATAGCCCATAGGTATGCGAATTCTTGTCAAAATTTCAACGTCGTGCGACTAACGAAATTTAATAAGTATTATTATAATTTAATAAATACCTCTATAGTGAATTGAATAAATCGTAGGAAACGTTACAAAATATTACGTATAAAACGGTGTGTAGCAGTGGTGACGATGTAAATAATAATAAATACGAAACGTTTCGATTATTTGTTTTATAAGTATTACGCGCTATGATAACGTTTGAATTATTATGAATTTAACTATGCGTTAAAATATAAAATAACGTCGAAGACTTTTTGACAAAAAATTGAACGTTCAGAAAACGATAATAATATTATTCGGACGAAACAATCGTCAATGAGTAAATAATTTCTGGAATATTTCAATATTTTTTATATAATTTTATATATCCATATGAACGTTAGATTAGAACAGGCTTTGTATATTTTACAAATTTGCACGTGCAAACAAATCGATCGAAATTATCGCGATATGCCTTATCGTATAGACGAACGCGCAGAGATGAGCAAGCAGAATGTGAAAGTTTAAATAATCGAATAACGCGCGTTGGAGAATAATATCGTACGTTGGCGTGTAAACAACACTGCAGCAAAAATTGTTTAATCGGATCGATAATGTATTATCGATTTTAATCGAGAGAGTAAAAATAAAATAAATAATATGTTTTTTAAGATGACATAATAATATAACATACTCGTAAATATTAAAGACGGAACACATGATTATTTGTGTTATGTGTCGGACGATTTCACGCAACTTTAAAACTATACTCTGAATATAATATTATATTATTAGTTCACTAATGATTTGTTATGAAATATTTCAAATATTTACCGGTAATTATTATAAAATATAGTATTATAATATATTGTTTTATTGTTCATTCGAACGATTTATTAGGTACTCCGTATAGTCCGTACTCATTGATTGTAAAAATATCAATTTCGATTTCGAGCTCGACCAATAAATTCGTCTAATGAGTACCTAATGTGGTGAAAAGTCCGAACAAAATAATTAGGTATTTAAAATCTCAGCGTATATTCCAAAATAATCGCCGTCCAAGCATAAGTATAAACCGATGATGTACCAGTGTGTTTTAATACGGTGGCATAACGAATTCACGAGTATTTTCTATATGCAAGTATTAATTTTTTAAAACATTTTAAATACAAAAAATTTAAAAATAAACGAGAAAATTTACGTTGGTCGATTGATTAATCTGAATTGAAGAGTATATAAAAGTTACAGGAAAACGAAAGTAGCGATCTTCTACAAGTCGATGTTTGCAATACAGAAGACCATCAGAGACATCCGAGCTATAATGGCGTTTGTTTCGCGAACAAGTCTGGAATCGGAAGGATGAATTTGAAAAATCGCTGCATCGATACGATACCGAAACTATAAATGTATAAATCGTCGTCCGGTCTTAAAAAATATTTCGCCGAACCGCGGTTTTGTCGTCGGACAGTTTTTTCGCGATCACAAAGTAATATACACATAAATATATTATAAAATATAACTAATTTACATTACTAATAGCCGTTAACGCAATAATTGTTATTATTATTATTATTATTATTATTTTTATTATTATTATTAAAATATAATATTATACGACTGGATACAAACATAATTTTTCACTGACCTGCATGATTGACCGAAGTGGCCGCGATCGCCGCGACGACGATCAGGACGCGAATCATAACAATACGCGGATTTTGTATGTATAAATATTTTGATATTTTATTATCGGAATCGGTTCGAGCGACAAAAACGCACTGCGCGCCGCATCGTTGCACGATCGTCTCGCGGACGGCTTTGGCGGCGACGGCGACGGCGACGGTGACGGTGGTGGAGACGATTAGGAGGAGTATAAAATATTATTATATTATACGAGTATATAATATAATAATAATAAACTCCGTTCCATAATACATTATGTCCAAAGTTGCATAACGCGAGATGCTCCAAACAGCATTCCTCCATCCAATAATAATAATAATAATAATATCGTAACTTGCTCGAATGATACGATAATTATCGTATATAAAATATTGTAAATTCGAATGTTTTTTGCTCATTTTTATTTTCGACAATCTCTGTATCGTGTATCTAATGTGAACGTGAATCTTAGACCTTACACGTTACACTAATAAGTAATAGCGCGCGCGTGTTTAAAATTTTAAATGGAAAAATTGAATTTTAAAATTTTCCCTCCATTTTTTTATACCTAGTGTTTATTTTATACCCATTTATAACATCGTTTACGGTTTACCAACTACTTGGTCATCGTTTCTATACCGTAACGGTATAATATACGCCGCGCGATTTGAAGGTACAATATTATCATAATATTATTATTCGGACGAATTCACCAGATTTGTGTCGGGTCAAATATTCAAATTCACAACGACCGCCCGTCGCCGAAACCGCCTGATAAAATAACATATTTTAATATTATATTGTGTTTAAATCATTCACGTGTACGTTATTATATTTTCACCTTCCCCTCCATCCCCTTTCGAATTGGCCCGAGTGACCGACGGAGTATAGTATAACATTATTATAAACCCGGTTCGTCGTCAAGGCAAGGTCGACGACAACGTGTTCGCGACGATAAAATTGTACAAAAAAAAATTATTCGTATATATTATCGTGTTTGTAACACGGTCGAAGACGTGCGACTCGCGTAAGATTCTCAAAACGATCGTATCTATTTTTATGTATACGTTTATTTTTTTTATACATGATATACCAATATTATAATTCTACTTAACCTGTCGCCGCACTTCGGAAGTTTCGACACGAGGTCATCGCGCGTGCCGCTCGTTGTCGACTGATCTTCTCCGCCGATCGAGATGATATTTATTATTATACGCGTTAAATAATAATTTGCCCACCATAATAATAATAATAATAATAATAATAATAATAATAATAATAATAATAATAATAATTATACACTTGAGACGCGCGCGTGTAACACGTAATTTGTTTATATTTCAATAATACATAGTAAAATTTTTATTTACGTTTATTTACTTTTATTTTTTTTCACGATATTGCGATTTGTAACTGAGATAATAACATCAGATCGTTAAAAATCATCGCGACTATCATTCAAAGACACACAATGTAATGTAGAATATTTAAACATTTGAAGAAAAATACACGTTTTTAGTATTATTGTGTATTTTATAACCGTCATTTGTACAGAGTGCAACGTGAATAAGTCGCGAACTTCTTTGGAAAAACTTTATAAGTGTTATAACTTATAAAGTCATTGATTTCGCCTATAGTTTCTATGTTTTGACTTTTGACGTGAACGTATCTCGTCATGAATCATAATATTATATATCATATAATTGAATACGATTTTACACGTATGCTCAGGAAAACAAAAAAAAAAGGATTAAAAGATTGTATTATAGTTGTAAATTATTATTAAATAATAATTGTATTATGTTGATTGTATTATATCATTTTATTATATAAATATAAACATTATTATTCAGTACTTATATATTCAGTTTATGAATATAAGGATTATAGTTATTATATTATTATAAAATTATTGCAATGTTAAATGTTGTTTGCCATTGTTGATAGTTTGATACTAATGTCAAATTGAAACTTTCAATGTAATATTTCGAAATAGATATTAATAGGCAAATAAAAAACCAATTTAAATGTTCATTTCAATTTTATAATAAATAATAATATTAATAAAGATGGTATACGTATGAAAGATCAAATAATTTATGACAATATCATAAAATTATTTCGTAAAACATTCAATTATACTTTATTATGAAATATACCACCGCGAGTATAGTATGGTGCAATTTTATAGGAATTTGTCCCGGGGAAGATAATTTTAGATTTTGAACGAAGCGAATAATGTATTGGTTTTACAATGATGTGTGTCTTTTATGTCTGAAGACACTTTTTCTACCCAAAATAATGCTCCGATTTTCACGAACAGCATATTTTTCCGGTTGAAAAATGGATGTAGTAGGTAATTTATTTCTCAAAATTGCCCCTTTGCGATAGGAAAAACGACTAAAAAATGACGAAAAACAGTATTTTCTGAAAACTGAAATTTCAATATTTCACGATATCTCAGGCAATTTTGAACTTCGAGACCAGCTGAAAATTATATTGGATATTTATAAGTACTATATACATGTGATAAAATTTTAGAACCGTTAAGTTAATTTTTCTACAAAATATAGAACTTTGAATATTTTGTAAAATTCTTGGTTTTATGTATATAATGTTAGGTAAAATTGGCAATTTTGGGATTAAATGTCTGAAAATTTTACTGAAATATACTCACATATTAATTAACATGGTATCAAAATATTAGAAAAATCCAAAGTCTCAATTTTTTTTTTTTATAGGCTTTTAAAGTTTAAGTTTGAGTAAAATCCATATTTAAAGTATTTATATGAATTAATCTTATTATATTTCAATATTTTACAATAATGTTAAATAAAATTAACAAAAAATTTTAAAATTTTTTTATTGAACTTCAATATTTTATTTAACTCAGTTCTAATTAATTGTGAATTATTATATTTACGATTTTTTTTATTTTTATAACTGTTTAAAGTATAGAAAGCAAGGGAAGGGATACAGGTGTACCTAAAAAGGATTGTGTTAAATTTTGAATGCATTTGAATGCAATAATAAATCATTACATTCGTGAAAACGATTCTGAGCGAAGTATAGTCAGTTTTGGGTATTTAGGTGACTCATTTTGGGGTTTTTGGATAAATTATTCATATTGAACGTAGAGACTAAAAAATTAAAACAAATTTTAATCGGTTAATATATTATCTAATAAACTTCGTTCAAAATCGTTCTCACGAATGTAATGATTTATCATTGCATTCAAATATTAATCAAAATTCAACACTATCCTCTTGTATGGCAGTATCCTTGCTTTTTTTACGCATATAAAATAATGTTCACTATAATATTATACGAGTATTCTCAAATGTCTATAACCTTTTAGCCCAACTAATATAGATTATGTTATTCACGAGAAAAGAGAACTTTGAGGGATTTATTTTCCTCGTCTTCTGATTATTTTTAAAATTATAATATGTATCATAAAACATTTATTTATTTGTAGGGTTTAAGTCTATTTTCGAATATTTTTTTATAGCTATATAATAGAAGTATTTTTTATGTTATATTATTTAAACATTTACATTACATTCTAGCGAGTTAGAAGAATAACAAATAACAAAAGTAATCGTTTCAATAATATTACGTTTTAGTCAAATTTTTTTCGTTATTAATACGAGTAGTAACCCGGATTTTAAGAGACAAAGAAAATGAGGTTTACATTTTTAAAGCCTATCAAAGGACATAGGGACTCGTGTCGTCGTGTGCATATTAAATCGATACAACATAAACTTGCATTTTATTAATCATGTATTTTTTTGTGTATTTAATTTCCTTTCTTAATCGAATAAAACTTATTACATAATATTATGTATTCATTATAATAATCATACATAATCATTAAATAATTTTAATATATTTTTCACCGTTTACACCTATTATAATATTATCATAATTAATTAAAGATAAACTCACACGAACATCAATTTTGATAGTATTAAAAATGAAAATATACAAATTTGCTTAAATATAATGTGTTTTAGTATATACATATTATTTTGTATATAGTATTAATTTACGATTATACAAATTATTAGGTAGGCATGTCAAATTTAATTAAATGATAAATGATAATTATTCCATATTATATAAGATATAACCTTCAAATATATATTACAGTATTTTGAAATCGCGTCATGTCGTAATTGTTCGTTTTATGCATATAATAATATCAGTTTTATTATTATTCATTTTTTTTTTTTTTTTTTTTTTTTTACGTTTCATTAAATATTATTTATTTTAATAGATTTTTCAATATTTGTCTCCTTTAGATGATTTATTTTACTTATATAATTAATTAGAGAATTATTTATAATTAGTAAATACAACATACTCGTATTAATAATATTATTATTATGATTTATGATCTATTGATTAAAATTAAAACATAAGAAATACGACATAAAATAAGATACAAGTTGCAGTAGCTATTTAAATATTATAATAACTATACTATTATGTAAAACGTTTTATTTTATTATTTAGTGATAAATTTTCAATTTTAAAATACAAATAAATATTATATTTTAACAAATTGTAATATTATGTAATGTATAAATTCAATTTTTTCATGCTTAATATATAAATTTTTATGTGCATGTTTAACATTTCTATATTGAAAAAATAAAAATAAAATTTTGATTTTGATTTTTATCAATAAATAATAACCAATATGGTACTTTTTACCTTGCCATTAAATTTTGTTAATCGAGTGAGTTTTTTCAATTACTCGTATTGTAAATTAATTTTTAGTAATTAATATATAAAGTAAACAATAACGAGTAAAAATAATAAAAACGTATAACTATTAAATACAGCTAATTATTCTCTATAGACGGCTACTGCTTGTTGGCCTTCTATAGTTTTATACTAGGTTTTATATATTATTATACTGAAACATATCGTTACTGTTCACTTTTTTATAACACTATTATAATAATATTATGCAATAAAATAATACGAATTTTGAAGAAATAATTACTTTATTCTTAAAGTGTTTAAATTTATTTATAGGTACTCAGTATTTATTTACAAGTAAAAGTATAGTGTAAACAGTGATAAAATATTTTGAATTTATAATTTTTAAAAACTATGTTTATTATTAATAATTTAAATTCAATTGTATCTCAAAATTCTTTCGACCTGTTTTGTTTATGATGTAAACATATATTTTATGGCTAATACAAAATTACAATCATTATATGGTTATAAGGTTATAATAAAAAAAAAAAAAAAATTGAATATAAATAAATATACCTATTAAATCTTGGGTTTAGTTATAATTATATTAAAAAAAAAATATATATAAACAATTATATATACAGATAAATGATAAATTTGTTATAAATCACAAGTCTTATATAGGTACTCGTATGTACCTATATCATTATTGGTATATTATTGGTTAATATATTTTAATATCTACATACCTACTAAATATGTGAATGATAAATTATTATAATCGTGTTACGAAACTATTAATAAAACACGTACATGAATATGATCATTTATTTCATTTCACTACCATCATATTACATAGTCATATTGATGATGAAAGGTATAAATGCCATAATAGTTATAGCATTTTATACAAGTGTTTATAATATTTACGTGCGATTTGAATTTATTCAATTTTCTTTTTTTTTTTTGTAAAAAAGGGACGGTAAACTGAATATATTATAAAAATAAAATTCTAAAAAATTATGTTAAAGTAAAGAAAACTATAATACATATATTATTGTTTTAGTATCTATCTATAATGCGAAGACAAATACGAATGTTTCCAACTTTCGATTGTTGTTTAATATTTCGCAACGTGCGCAATTTGCTATTTCTCATATAAAATAAAATGTTATGTTCGATTTTTCGTACGTATAGCGTATTTTTTTATTACTCAAACGGTTTACTATATTTCGTGTTTTTTGCCTATTCTGGCGCGCGAAACAATTGGAATTGGAACGTTGCTTTGTCCTCTCCCGTTGATTCTTCGGCGATTCGTTCGACATGAATTCGTGATTTTTACCGCCCAAAGCCCCAAAGTCTATTTGTATATAATATATATATATACATTGGCCGTATCATTTCGTACGTATATAGATTAACCTATAATCCTATATATTATAATGAATTTCCGCTAAAAACGCCTCGAGTGTAACACTTCGGTTTCGATATCAGTGCACGACGGTCGACGGCGGCGGCGGTGTGTCTCATCGGCATGTCAAAAGTATTACGTTTTTTTTTTCTTCTTCTATACGAATCGTGTGTTTCTGCACCGTCCTCGATGGTACATAATGATATAAAATAATAATAATTTAAAAAGCTAGAAATGTTATATTATACGTTTATAAAATATAATAAATTCAAACAAAAGTTATACCCTATAAAAATATAATAATATTTTATCTAATATAATATATTGTATTTCTATTAGTACAAATAATAATTGTAATAACAAGATAAACAATTTTTCTTTTTTTTTTTTTTTTTTAAATACGATATGTTTGTATTTATGATAATATACGAAATTCGAATACACGAACAATTGCAGCTTTTGAATATTAAACGTATTTTATATAGCTTATCCTAATTTTGAGAAAATCAAGTTTTGTCTATTTTATACATTATATTAATAAATATACATTTTTATACTTGAAAAGGTAGGAATTAAAAATTTAAAAATAAAATATATTAATACAAAAAAATGTGCTAAATAAATTATATAATATAATATCATCGCATCATTATTTTTTGATGTTGCAGCTCAAATATATATACGTATTCAAAATGTATTTTTGGAAAAAGAAAAAATTAATTTTTAGTCCAGCATATATAGAAGTCTCTGGGCTTAATAATAATAATATTATACGAGCATTATATCGAATTAGTCTGGAAAATATTATGTTTTCAAATGATGTAATATCGATACGTATACGTTTTAATATTATATTATAATATTATAGTTTATGTTCGTGTTGGCTCTTTTCTGAAATCTTCATCCGTTTGCACCAGCAGTTTGGCTCGTTTATGCGTTTTACACGTCCTTTAACTTTCACCTTCGCACTATACGAGATCGTATATATATCATAAATCTTATCCGTGACAATTAAAAGGGTGAGGAGGGAGAATATCAGCATAAATTATATTCGAATATTATACTAACCATATTAGAACGTGTTTTTTTTTTTTTTTTTAATTAATCGATGCCGATATAACGATGCGCGTTGTACAGATGTGAATGGGATAAGAAAATATTATTATCTATCGGAAAATACTTATCGGGCAATATAATATTTCATACGTTATTTAATCTTTAATATTTATTTACTATTGGCATCAAAATTCAATTATATAATGACGTTTTCACGGACAAAACGTCTTGAACCGGATAGATTACGTCGTATTTATGCCGTTTAATGTCTCAACATTTATTCGCGTTTACAGAAATTTTATGAAATTTCAAATGGAACAACAAACGCACGAGTTAATTTGATTCATCAGTTATTAATATACGAATGTAATTTCGACACTGCAACTTATATTATTAATTATTATTATTTTAACTGTATTTTTCTTCATCGTTGGCCTATAACATATATGTCATCTTGTTCGCTATTAGACGAGTCTTCTATACGTCATAACACAATATTAATTATTATTATATATAGAGATAGACCGCATAATCATCAAGTGTTTAAATTGAAATTCGTTAAATTAAATTTGACGATTTGGTCTTTTTTCTTCGAACGCCAATAACATTATTATTATAAAAAATGTATACAATTATGTACATAATAATACTCTTGTAATTTTATCACTCGTATTCTGTGGTTTTTAAAGAATTCATAACAAAGTCCGTGACTTATATTATAGGTACGTTATAATATAGTTTTATAATTTCGTGGGATGATTCTCTATTATTTTGGTATATACGAACTATATACCTACCTAATATAAATTATATCTATCTCGTACGGATTCAACCTACTTTTCTTTTTTTTGTGAAATTGTAATTTTTTTTTTCATTTTATAGCACGGAAAGGGGGTAAAATTTCTCAACATTCTTCGGGCGTAGGTACTTTATTGAAATCAAAAGGCGTGTGTTGTAATATTATTATCGTTGACACATAATAATAATAGTTCTAATTACGATATAACTCTAAAAATAACGATTATTGTCATTCGGAATCGTTTTGTTTGGCAATAATTATTACCGTCTATAGTATAATAGCTATATATAAAAATAAGTAATCGTCGTCCAGATACATTGCCATTATAATCTTTGGTTATGTTTTATGTATAGAATAAACCACCCGTAATCTGCTTAAAGTCCATTTAACTATACATTAAAAATATTATATCGTCAGCGTCATCGAATTCGATTAAATACTGACAATATTTTTTTCTCGGCGGTTATTGCGAGAATATAATATTTTATTCTATGTTCGTTATTATGAAAATGAAATGTACGTACCTTACATTATTGTGTACTAGTGTAGGACGTATTATTCAAATCGCGATCCTTGGGAATTATCCACGCGGTATAATCTTATATACCAGTTTAACCATAAATTAATATAATAAAAAACATTACCATAAATTGAATAAACGACGTTTTGGTCTATCGGTCGCGTCACATTATCGAAATGACGAAGATCGCGCGCGTTATTTCAACGTAAAACATTATAATATTACAATTCCGAGGTTATATTGTGAGGAGGACCACCTATATAATAATATAACGTTTTATCGGAAACACTTAATGTGATATATTGACGAATGTTGTTTATAGATTGAGGTTATATTTTAACTGGTAGGTATGGTCCATCGCGGAATAAATTGTCATGAATGTTGTGCAAATTAAACATAATATTATAATAATATTATTTTAATTTATATAATTGGATTCCTGGCGATGATTTATATATCGCGTCGTTTAAAACGCCGAGAAAGCAAAATGACGTTTTAATCCGTTCATATTTGTATACGTCTCTGCAGCGGTAACACACGTCGATCTGTATAATACACATAACATTATTATTATTATTTATTATATCACCTCTGTATAGGCCAAATAATATAATATACTGACGTAATAAAATGAGCGATGACTAGCTTGATTTTAGACAAAAAATAAATAATAATACGATTAAGCTATGTAAACGGACGATAATAAACTGGATATAATATCATATTATACCGCCATAACGGAGGTACACAATATCATTATTATCCGTATAAATTACTGTTATTATATTATAATTTTTTTAAATGTTTGTTTACCCCAACTGTTGCGTACCAACCAAGGATCTTCACTTTCACCGTATAACATTATTATTAGTTATTACTATTTTTATTATTATTATTATTATTATTATTTTGTTAAGGGCATTTATCTAAGGTCAATCCATGACTAATGAATTGGTATATTATTGCAGGCATTTTAATACGAATGTTATAAAATATCTGGTATAAAGTAAAAACTTGATATACATATCATACGGGAAGAGTTGCAGATTTCAAAAAATATTTATGCGGATCTGTCAAATTTAATAACTACGAAGAGTAAACAAGCTGACTTTTATCAGTACATAAATATTGAGTTTTTAATCTTCGTTCAAGACTTGCAAGTTATAAGATAATATATTCACTTTCGAAGAAGAAATAAATGGAAGATTACCTTTTTTAGACCTTTACATAAAATGATCTAACGAAAATTTAGAATTCGAAATATATAGGAACAAAACCCACACTTTTAGATATATCCATAATAATTCAAACCATTATTGGAAACATAATATGGTTGCATGGAACAGCATTATATTAGTAAATATTTCAATGAACAAGAAAGGTTTTGAAAAAGGACAAAATACAATAATAAACATATCCAAATTCAATGGATATACGAGAAAAATATGGATTTAAAAGTAATTAAAAAACATAAATGATCAAGAAACATAAGAAACATATTGGTACATTATAGAATTACAAAATTTAACGAATAAAAACCGAGCAGCTGTATTTATATCATTCCACAAATATCACACAAAATTTCAAAAATATTCAAAAAATATGATGTAGACATATAGTGTCATCGAGAAATAATAATCTCATGTGTCGATTGGGCAACACAAAAGACAATAAAATAATTGAAACCGAAAAATCAGGAATACATCAAATTCAGTGCGAAAAGATTGCACAGACATAATCAAGAATTAAATATAAAAAAAGCTATAGAAATATCAAAAAATAAGAATAATCTGTTAAAGTGGGATTTAAATCCATTACAAATAAGAATAACTTATTAAAACTATTACCATAACAATTAACAATAGATAATTAAACCGACATGACACTCATCTACTCATCGTGTGATGACGTCATGCGTGGGGAACACTCACTATATAAGGAAAATGTACACGACGATAACGGTCAGCGGTCAGTCTGTGTTTAGCACTGAAGATTAACATTTTTATTGAAATACGTATTTGCTTAAATAAAAGTAAATTTTTTGTAAATTTGGATTTTATTTAATTTAGATTATATAATGGACGTTAAACAATGTTTTCGGTTTTTTTTATTTATTAATAAGAATATAATCCGATAAAATATAACATTTTGAAGATTAACAATAATACATAATTTAGACTTAATATACGTTACAGGGATTAAGAAACGACCCTATTTACGTCTATCAAAATATAGAAAGCAATAATAATTTTTTTTATAAATAAAAGAATAAGATGAATATGAAATATATGTGAAATATTTAGAAAACCATTAATACATTACAGGTACATTAATTTTATAAGTCTTTACAATTTGTGATTTCATGATTTTAATAGAATAATATGAAAACATATTATTCTCTTTTGAAGGGTATAGAAATAATGATATGATTATTACAAATGGATTATTCTTTCGTTATAGATAACTCCATCTATAATCGGTTATTTAGTTGGTTTATGTCATTTTTGGAATTTTCTCATAATTTTCTCAAGTGGTGAAAAAAAAAACTACTAAAAACGGTAATATTTGTAGAAATTATAATTTTTACGAATTTGATTTTAATTATTTTATGATAACTAAAGACATATTATACACCTAGATTGCACAATATTATTATTAGTAGTTTAGTACATCGATTTTTAAGCCAAAATATTTAATAATAAAATGTATCAAAAGTAACTATGAGAGCTTTGTTTAGAAACCTTTCTACATCTGTGTCCGATCGAGTTTTTTATATTACGTTATTGTTTTACGAAATGTACATTTCAAGTTATATTTTTTCGATCTTGCGAACAATTTCGTGTTGGTTTAATGCTTAATGACGAATCGTCGCAAATCGCAATCGTCCGTCGTATAAATCGTCCAAACGAGATAACTTTAAAACTTTTTGCTCGGATCCACATCTATTTCACGCGAAAACCCGAATGCTAATATTATTCCGTTGTCGAATTGCATACGAAAATCGAAAACAGTAATAAATAAACGCGTTGGACGTAATAATATATTTTGTGTAATTTATGTTTGTTGTCCGTTTTTCGAATGATTTAATGTAAAATGGGCCGGAAAATATTTTTTTAAATTCATAAAAAAAAAAAAAAAAATTATAATATGAATAAGATCCTGTTTGGCATTTTACCAGATTTGTGAGTCGATAAAAAGAGTCATTTTGGTCGTTGTGGCGTGATAATCGATCTCGTGTATATAGTAAGTGTAAAAATAGTATTATAATATAAAATGTAAGTAAAAGAAAAACGTTTATTTTGGATTTTCGTTTTTATTAGGTCGTTAAATCTAACAGAAAATCAGTAAATCGAAAAAACGGCTATTAAAGATCGTAACGATCGTTTCACGTTTGGTTACGTCGACGTCATGTCGGTAAACATTAGAGTGATATGGTCAAATATCATTCGATTTCGTGCACATTTAGTGGTCTATTGCGCACGATTTCACGGGGCATCGCGACAAACTCGATCTATACTCGTGTGATTTTAAACAGAAAAGCGTCTCATTTTTCACAAAAAAAAAAACTACACGATTCTAACTCGTAATAAAAATAAAAAGTTTATTATACGGACACGAGTTGAAAAATTTCTTTTCACTTTTATAACTTATTAAATTTGATCGTTTATTAATTTGTTTATGTCACCATTATGATACGACAACTTAATATCACGCCATCGAACAATAATTTATCAGTGATATTGAGTATTGACACGTGATTGTATCCATTCAAAATATAATAAATTACATTGTGCATCGAGTTTTTTTCTGACAATTTCACCATTCGTTTATATGTCTTTACGAACCAATATAATATGTTCGGTGTAATTAAATATTGTTATTCTGTTACACATATTACGTAGAAATGCGGATTCGGGAAAATCTCTGAAAATGTAACAATACCCCGAGTTAATTATTAATTTACAATATATTATGTGAATATTAATGTTTATAGGTTACGTGATGTAAGTTGAAAGGGAGAGCGAATAGGGGTTCAAATTGGCAGTTTACATCATATACGACAAAGGGCTTCATTAGACGAATAATTTATAGTGCACGTTGTAACGTTGGAAGGGACACGACTACGGGAAAGGATAGATTCTTGAGGCACTTTGAAGTGTCATTCGGTCACATTAGCGTGGGTCGTGGGTGAGTCTATTTACCAAATACCTGCAATGGTTTCGGAGAGATTTAAATTTAACGCCCGAGATCAACTTTGGCATCCAAACTGATCTCACAATTTATCAATATAAAATATACAATACAAGGTTGAATGTACCATATTAACGAAGAAAAAGGATAATTTCTATATTAGCAGTATGCCATTCGTTAGCGTTTTAATTATCATGTGTTCTTCAATTTGTTAGATCTAATTGAAATATTTGATTTCAAAGTGCTTGTTTAAATAGAATTTCTACTTTTATCCATTTTTCTAAGATATAAATATTATAATATGTGAATAATATTTTAAAGTGCGGTTTTTTTTTTATGAAAATAAATATACACCAAATTGTTACAAAGTAACTTTATTACATTTCAAATAAATTTCAAATAATATTATACGTTCATAATATAAATATTGGCAATTGATTTTTACAAGCGATTTCAACTGGAGCTATAAAAATTATTTATATCTATAAAAATATTATATTTCTTTACGCATTCGCATATTACAATAAGAATAAACTGGTACCACATTAACAAATAATTATAGTGTTTTACTAACTGTTACGTTATTATACAACAGTAAGAGTATAATCTGAACATATTTAAAATAATATAATAATATAATGTATAGTCGTTACATAAATAATTTGCAATTGTATTGTTGCTGGCATCGACTAGGTCTATATATAAACGAATATTACAAGCCTAGATACGAGAGATCACAATAAAACATTATTTTGTATCGTCATAAATTATATAATTATATAAATTTTCTTTTTTTTTTTTTCTTAAATTTCTTATAATATACATATTATATATATTTATATTATAATAATTTTATAGTTCGTATATACTTAAAATTTGATCTGATATTATAATTTAATACGATGTAGTAATAAAAATGATAATCGAATATAATATTAGAATTTAGAATAATTAAATAAAAATAATAATAATAATAATAATAATAATAATAATAATATAATGATATTAATAATAATATTAATTATAATATATAAATATAATGACTATATATATATATATATATATACGAGTATATTAATATTGTTTTCGCATGTATAATTAAAAACTATTTTATCATCATTATAGGTTAACTTAATATGCTTATATACGTATTTGTTTGACATCAAATAATATAATATACTTTTATACTCGTACGTACGCACATAATAATAATAATAATAATAATAATAATAATAATAATAATAATTATAATAATAATAATAATTATAATAATAATAATTGATTGGCAAATTATAACATTATATAATGGCATAAATATTACATCACAAACTACCTAAAAATAACGCATTTTAATAATTTGTGTGAAACGAAAACTTAAAATAATATTTTTGATCGCTTCAAATAGCATAAACGTTTTGGTACTTAAAAATTGACTCAAAAAATTAGTGGGCTTTTTACGAATAAAATTTGGCGCCAGTTGGAAAAGGACGAACGACTAATTTAATAATTATTAATGTTCCCCGTTCGATGGTAGTGAAAGTATCGAAAAAAAAATTGTTTAAACGTTTGCAATTGGAGGCGATCTTTTTTGTCCCGTTGAAGATACCCCAAAAACCAATAAAAAAAAAAAAAAAAAAAAAAAGGTCGAACATAATAACAGAAAAAAATAAATATCGTTACAATAATGAATAAATAAAATTTAAAAGGACGTTTTTGTTCGTACGAAAGAAAGAGGAGGTATAGGAGGATAAATATATGGTTAAAAATCGACGATAATTTTATTATTACTATTATTTATACAGTGGTAAAAATGGATAACGTGTAAAATTATGCGAACAGTTTCGCAGTGCGCTACGCTTATATAATTTTAATAATAATAATAATAAAAATAATATTATTATTATTATTATTATTACTATAGTGGGCTCAGATAATAATATAAAAAAGTAATAATTCCGTTTGATTGAAGTCTTCAAATTACACGTATATAATATATATATTATATATTTTTATTTATTACAAAATAAAACTAAAAATTGGCATCTATTTTGTACAGGCGTTAACAATAATAATAATTTTAATAATAATAATAATATAAAATTACAATTTTATTTTCGAATATCGACGAACAAACACATATTAAGTAGGTTATATACCTGTATTATAATATTATTATATTGTATTATAATACGCAGAGATTTGGAATATTTCAAAAGGTATTGTTTTATATAATATTAATTCTGATTTATTTTCTCGCACACATTTTCTCACTGTTTTCTCGTGACAATATTACTTAATATTATAATAATAATAATATGATATAATTATAACGTTAAATATCCGTTTTAGACAATTTTCAATTGACGACTGCAGCAGAAACGAGGAAAGACCAAACACGTCGCGTACATTCGAAAATAATATCGTTACAATATAAATTAAAAGTGCCACACGAGAGATAACGACAATGCGTACATAAATATATTATTATTATTATTATTATTATTATTATTATTATTAATTATTATTATTCTGATGATGCCGTTTTGTCGGAAATGACGGCCTCGTCCCGCGAGCTTCGTGCACACGCGGGCCATCCAGTGGATAAAACGTCGGCCGATATCCGGAATAAAAAGAGTATACACATATAATATTTTAATCTATCAGTCGATGAGTCTATCTGTGAACAAAAAAAAAACATAATATTTAATACGAATACAAACTGTACAAGTTTCACATAATAATATTTGTAACGGGCTTATCAGTCGAGTTGTTAATATTATAACGATTGATAATATTATATTATATAAATAATTATAGTCTCGTTGAATTATTCCAATGGACAAGCTGTAAATCAAAAATATAGAGAAAATCATTTTTTTTTCATTTCATACTTAATCCAAAAAACATTTTTCGACCGATATATAACGTTACGAATTTTTTTTATAAAGTCTACGATCATTTTTTTTATGGTAATTATAAAATTATATTAAAATTGGATGGGGAGAAATGGGGGAGAATTAATTCGTTTCGGCGTGTTCGGTTCGAATTATAAAATTTAAAGTATAGGTTAGGTATAATACGTAATTTAAATTTTAAGATGCCAAAAATTATTATATCGAACGAGTAAAGTTAAAATAAAGTCGTACTATAATTATTTATACCGAATAAATATTATATCAACTTATGAATATTTCAATATGTATAATAGACCGGCATTCGTATATAAAACACTGTAAAATATTTATAGAAAAAGACGAATTTTCTACCGTTTTATCGATTACCATACGGTCTTATTTTTTACTTTTCACAAACCCAAATGTGTAATAATAATAATAATAATGCTCTAAGGACGTGATAAATTTTGCTATTACTGACCTGTGGTCCCTAACGAGGCTGTGATGGCGAGTGTGTTATTCTGGGCGATCTCGCCTTCACACACTACGCCTACACGGCGCATCCCTTTTTCACGCCGTACAGGACCTTGAGTTCGGGAAGTATGACTTTCTTGATCAGACTGTAAGTCTTGGACGCGAGCACCTGTCTGGCAGGGTCCTTTTTCAGCGTCTTGATACCCGGCTTGTGAGTCAGGAACGCGTTGTCCAATATGTGAAACTCATAATCGAGCACGCACAACGTGTAACCCTGTGACGGAAAAAAAATTGAAAATTAATAGAGAAATTCGAAAAAAAAAACAATTTTTTATATAGACGTGGGGAAAACGTTTTTTGAATATATAACATTAAAAAACGTATACGGCCAATAGAAAAAAATCCCTCAATTTATATATAAAATACGAGTAAATAGTGTACACTATATTTTCCTTCTTTATTTTCGCAATAATCAAAATATCAAAATAAAAAAATTATTATAGTATCAATCAGGTTTAAAATTACATTTTGCTTTTTTTTTACCATATTTGAAAATTTATTTTTTAAAGTCGAACCTAGAATCCAACACGAACTATCAATTTTAAAATTTCAACGAACCCAAACTGAACCGAAAAGTTCTATATCGACAATAAAATATTATAACACGAGCTATTATTTTAAATGATAATAAAATTCGTACTCAATGATATAAAAATATATAAATATTATAAAAACGGTGAATAATAAGTTGAAGAATATAAATATGTAAAGTAATGCTTAGAGTAATATGATTTTTGGCGTATTATTTATAAAGGTAATCTGCAAATTGCTGAAAGTCCTTGGACCTAAATACAAGTATTATTATACGAAACAAGAAAATAAAACGATCTATTATTATATTATAAATTTATAAATGATATTATTATGTTATGACGTAATAGTAGACTAAAATCAAACATTTTATTCCCTGCGGAAAAAATGATTATAATATACAACGACCCTTAGTTCCTTAGCTCATATTATATAACGCACAGATACCCACAGATACCCTCGCGAGGGATTTGGACGAATCATTAAAAAATATTATAATTTATATAAAACGTTTTATGCACATACGATCAATTATATAACATTATCATAAGGTTGTTATTAATGATATTATTATAATGTTATATTTTCCCTTCGCGGAGTCTTTTGGGACTGATAAAAACGTCATGTTTCGCCCGCGTTATCATATTATGATATTATTATTTTCCACGTTATGATTTACGAGTAAATTCGGTCTCGTTGCGTGTATAATAATAATAATAATAATAATAATAATAATAATAATAATAATAATAATAATAATAATACGAGTATAGGTATTAATATTTTACACAGAAAATAACAAATTGACATTCAACAAAAAACGTTTATATTTTGTTTTTTCCATTTCTCGGTGAAATCATTGTGCTGACGTATTATCTGTATATTATTTCTATAATAATTAACGGTCCGAACGCGATAATAATAATGATAATAAAAAAAAAAAAAACGATCTCTAATGAAATCTCCGCGGACGGAACTTTGACGATTTTTCACTTTATGCACGCGCCCGGTGGTAACGGACGGACGATTTTTACCATTTCAAAAATGAGCCATAACACGCAGTTTACAAAACGAACCGGTTTGATGTTTATTAACGACCAAAGACGATGGACGACACGTCTCACATTATTATTAGGAGGTATATTACACGCGTATATTAACCAGTGAGAAATATAATCATTTCGGTTTGATGATGATGCGATATACATTATAGTAGTATTATATATTATTATTATTTTATTAACGTATAAGAGTGTATAATATAATATTATAGCAGCGATGTGACTCGGCCGTTTCACGATAGGTGTATAATTATTATTTTTCCCGCCCAAATCGCGATACGTCCCCATATTATATGGGTGGAAGAATTTCAAAAATTCTAAAACCCTCGGTAAATAATATAATATTATTATATAAACGACGTGTGGATCGGGGGGAGGAAAAAAAAGGTCATCGAGAGGAATCGATCCGGATCGACGTGTCATCTGCACGATACCCAGGTATTGGTATTATAATCGTGATTTCATATATATTTACAAAAAAATACCTATACGTTACATCTTCGTCGGATTGTATAATAATAGTTTTAGAAATAATAACAATAATAATAGTATTTTTACCTGAGTCATTTTGTCCATTTTTCCTTCCCAGCTCAGTCTCTCGTCGTACAGCGGGTCGTTGTGCGTGCCGATGAATATGGGCTCCCAATGCAAGTGATAGCCGGTTCTCTTGCCCGTGTGAAACACGCTTACTCCGGGCTTGGGTTTCGCGCTGGCCCATTCCTTGAACTTGGGCACCGTGTGACAGTCTGGGCACACTTTCTTGTGGAACGTGATGGCCGATCCGTTTTTCAGCATGGACACCTGACAATTGTAAATAATAAAACATATTATAATAATAATTATTATTATATATAATAGAATAGGGAGAGAAAATAATAATATATCGTTCTAACACATGCAGGATACAATTTACGTAATTCTGTCACGTCGGGGGACACCCCGTTAGGTTAGGTTAGGTTAAAGTAAGTTAGGTAAAGTGGGCCCCAAGTGGTCAAAAAATAAAAAGAATTTGCGAATTTTTGACCAGAGACGATCGCAGAGAACTTATTAAACGCGTACAAAACAAATTAATATATAATATAATATATTATAAGTATTAAATTGACTTCGTTTTAATTAATAACAATTCGATCGAACGAAATCGGATAATAAACATAATAATATACATATATTATATATATAGAGTGAAAGTCTGTATGTAATATTCGATACAATACTCGTTATAATTCTGTTTAATCGTCCGAGGAAAACTTTCATTATCGGAATAGGACAGACTATCTGTGTATAATACATATAGGTACTATTATGTTTATTATATCGTATCGGAATAATTTAATCGTTTTGTACATGTCCAGTTAAAAGGTATAGGTGACAGTTTTTTTTTTTTTTAATATTTTATATTAAATCCACCATTATATTATTATTTTATATTATATCTGACCGGATTAATCTCGATGAAATACGATAGAGTTTAATTAATAATTTTAACGGTATACCTACATCCGTCGGGACGAACGGATTAAACGTCAACTTTAACTTTACTCGGTCGCGCAAAACTGTATATTATATTATTATATACCAAGATACGACGAGTGTTTTTATAATATCGTTTTATCGTCCTTGTTGTTTTTGATCCTGTTCCTGCGTCAAAATTTTAATTTTCTATTTTTATCTGTGTATACGCATCGTTTTTATACTATCGCATCCTCGCAAATTAAGAAAATAATTATTTTTTATTCCATTTCGAATGTTATTACGGGAAGGTCATCACCGCCGTAATAGTTATAATTATTATTATTGTTATAAAATAAATATATAATATTATTATATTTTGCTATACACGTCGTAATCGATTTTAAACTCGTTATTATTATTTGTTTTCCCCCCGTCCGAACTTAAAACATATTACTATACGCAAGGAGTATGTATATATATATAAAAAAAACAGGTTTCCTCATTGACCATCGACTGCAAAGAGCATAATAATAATAATTTAAAGGACGCGTTTTCGGTTACCTATAAACTATACGCACGTCGAATGCAACCGCGTTCATAAAACATAATATAAATCACATAAATAATAACACATGGATAATATGATATTCACCATAACGTTATAATGCAGAAGGAATAATTATTTTCTTTTTGAGTTCGGACCGCCTATGACAATATAATGTACGAACTCGTGCATAATTTATGCGTTTCTTTGCTACGTTTTTCGCCCCCTTTTTCCGTGTACGATATTATAAACGTCCGAATAATGTCTTGCCGAAGACCTAATGACGAACGCATTATTACAAAATCGTAATTATATCCCGCCGATATGGCTCTTGTAATGGTAATATTATAAACATAATATCGTTATTTTCTATATATAGAAGAAAAAGAATTAACACGATCCTGTCGATTCTCAATTTTATATATTTTTATTTATTATATAATCAATTTTAATATATGTTCCGTTAGGTTCCCAAACAAGATATTATTATGTATATAAACTTCTAAAATCACGTCGTGTGCGAGTTTTTCGACGAGCACGCTGCACAGATCGATCGTTGCAGACGAAGAAAATAAATATAATTCTATTATAACGATTACGACAATATAACGACGGTGTGTACATGATATAGATTATAATAAATTATAATTATCACGTATTGACCTTGGAATGCGTTTCACAAACTGTCGTTGATGTTTGTCAACACGAGACTATAATACAGTATAATGTTATATATAGTCTAGGACGAATATTGTCGAATTTCGATAATTGATTCATGACCAAAAACGCGTATATTATTACATATAGGTATACATTATTGAGTTATGTACAAATGGGACTCTGAGGAATTTTCAATTATTTCTCCAAGTACATAATAATATTATTATAATAATGTCTTTGGACCGCGGTTATAGCTGGAAGCGGTAGAAACAGAATAGGTAATAATTGTTTATATATTATTTATATTCGACGTTAACGCGTATAAGACTAAAAGGATTGAAGAAATTCCTGACATAGCGCATATATTTTTCTTTCTTCATTATTATTATTGGACATTTTTTTTATGTAGTCAGGAAAAAATAAACAAAAAATAAATTATTTAAAGTAATAATTATTACGATGACTGTCATAATCGCGAACTTTAACGTCTCACATAATAATATTATATTCATTCTCGCGTTAATAACAAATAAATTCCATAATATTATTCAAAATTTTTCCATTTTCGTTAGTCAACCGCATTTTACCAGTTTTTTTTTTATATATATAGGTAACCTGATACAGTTGAGTTTCTACACGTCAACTATGTATGAATAATCAGAAATACGTACCTACCTATCTAGTTATAACCATAACGTTTACGTTAACCATTACGTTGGTACATTTTATTTTTATAAATACCTATTTATATTATTAGTATATTATTTGAGTATTAAGACTATAATATTAAAAAAATCGTCGATTAATATAACATTAAAAATGATTTAATTTCAATAAATTACTGACCTATTTGTTCGTGGTATATTATTATTAATATAAGATATGTGTTATACTATTACATACAAATCAATTGCATTATAAATATTAAAATAATTATGCGAAAAATTGATTTTTTACTGCGGCTGATGTATTATGTTAACAAGGTCGACATTTAGTGTATAATTATTATTATTAATCATAGTTATCCAGTTATAACTAACATACGTATTACTTACAAATATGCCTATATAAGAGTGTAAGAGATTATATAAGGTTATAAAACACGTACGAAGATTAATTCGAAACGAAAACTCTTTAACATTTAAATGACTACAGATGACTATCGATAAATATAATATTCTATCATTTATCGTAATGTGTGTGTGTTATGTAAGAGTAGAATTTTTGTATCAGTGTCTCGGATCTTTCTTTAAACGTACTTTTTTTCCACCTCTAATATTGTTTGAAACATTTAACTTCGTTTTCTATTTTATCACGATCTTCCGCGAAATACTTTTTAATACAAATTTCAAGGGCGTAATAGTATCTGAGCATATTAAGCTTGTCTATAGACCATATTACATTATACCTCATTCGAATGGTACGCATAAACAAAATAACATGACGTATATGAACTAGGCAAGACCAAAATAATTGTGAATACGATTACCAAATTAAAAAAAAAAATTGACAATACGAGTAAAATGTATTCAAAAATATTTCGCAGGTCTTGCCTATAAATTATATCCCCGAGTACCTTTTCATATAAACCGATCGTATATAATATTAATATATTACATAAAACAATATTTTTTTTAGATTTTAAGCGAAGTGAAAAATTTATTGGATTTACAATAATGCGAGTCATTTTTGTTTTTTTGTTTTTATGTGTATGAAGACACTTTTTATACCCGATAAATATAATTTTATAATGATTAATAAAAAAAGAGAAACAATTTTGAAAATTTTGAAAATTTTATTGAAACTCAAATACAATTACTTAACTTAGTTCCAAGTAATTGTGAACATTACATTTACGATTTTTTTTTTTGTAAATACAATGTAAAGAATAAAAAGAAGAGCAGATACTGCTGTGGAAGGGATACAGCCCTATGGTTAGGATAGTGTAGAATTTTGATTTAAATTTGTTTGCAATGATAAATCATTTTACATTCGAAAAATAATTTTGAGCGAAATACTGTCAGATTTGGGCATTTAGGTGCATATTTATATATATATTGAACGTATAGGGGTTATATAACGTATATAGGTACATACTGATAAATGTAAAAATTTTAATCAATACATATGCAATATACATATATTATATCCGATGAACGTCGTTCATAAATAGTTTTTTGAATGTAACGATTGATCACTATACATTTAAACTTTCATCAAAATTCAACACTATCCTATTTAGACCCTTCCACAGCAGTATCAGCTCTTCTTTTTACAATTTATACACATTAAAAATATTATAAACCGCGTGCGTTATTTTTTATTCTTTTATATTAATTCGATATCGCGGCGTATAATTATTGTATTTAATACGATGACGTGAAGTGAACACTTGTATCGCGAATCTATGTAACGTCGTCTTTATATATTATTATTATTATTATTATTATTATACTTACACGCGCGACGCACCGTCGTTGTGATTGATCAAACAACGTTATAATATTTTATAGTATGAACATAAAACGAATCGATTTGCCAAGAATAAATTCGCGAGTCTTCTGTATATAAAATATCACGATAACAAAAATATAATATAATGTAATATTATGTAAGTATACAATAAAATATGATATCATCGTTTGCCACGTCTTTACGGTCGGACGGTCGCAGAAACTGTCGCGCGTTTTGTCGTCAGAAGTCGAACACATTGTGTGCGTTCATCGCGCAAGACTTATACCTATATAAAATAATAATGAAAAAGATAATTTTATTTTATTTTTTTTTTCCAAACGTTCATGACGAGTAAATTACACGTCACACGAGCACTGGCGATCGCCGTCGTCGCATATATATTATTATTATTATTATGATTATTATTATTTTGTATAATGTACATTATATCTTAAGAGTGCGACCGAATCCGCGACGAATCTCAAGGTGACCGATTCTCATTCGCCATGGTGCCGCGACAATACGACGATGGCCGGTGTTATAATAATATTTTATATAATTTTATACTTAAAACATATACACACACGCGCATATGGTTATAAAAAAAAATAAAATATTATTATACATTCGACGCACGCAAAGACGGTAATAATATATTATAATAATAATATATAGGTAGGTAGGTACGTCGTCTTCGTAATTGAAATTTATATTTATTTTAACATTTTCGCTATTATAACAAACACAATAATAATAATAATATTATAATCGTATTTGCGAATTCAGTAGCGGTCTTCGGATCGTATTTCATTGCATAATATTTTATAATCATAATAATAATAATATATTCACTCGTTCAAGTCCAATAACCTTTTTTCGTTTCTGTCCGTCCGCGCGACCTTGCGCATACGAAATGTAATGATTCGCGTCTCGTCAACAGCCCGCAATGCTTGTAATAATAAATAATAATAATAATATGTCGACAACGATAATATTATAATTTATAAATAATATGTATAATAAGTGTACACGAACTACGGGCTTATAATTATTTTTATTTTTTCGTTATTTATTCCTATTGTTTTACGACGAGATATCGCGGGACGAGCCGACGACGCGATAACGATCGGACTTGCTCCCGCTTTCTGCATGTCGATGGCGTATTATAGCTGCAGCAACACGTAACATAATATTATTATAATAATATAACGGATGATCGTTGTCGGATATTTCCTGTTGGTCGCCGCTAAATAGACGAACCGTGAACGTATTTACATTGTCTTATCCGCGAATTACTTAGATATAATAATAATTATAATAAATTGTTATATCGTTCTTGGATTTTTGTTTTTTTTGTTTTCTTGTATTATGTATATAGCGCACACATTGTATGCGTTGAACTTGAACTCGCGAAAGAGTCGAATCCCCGATTCCGTCGATAAAACGGACAAAAATAATATTTTAAACTCGTATGGGTAAAAAAATTATTTCAACTATCGATTTTTACATTGATATAGGTGTAAATTTTGAGATTTTTTTTTTGTCCACCCGAAATTTTATAATATCTAATATTTAATTTATGTGTACGCGGAAATCGCGATTATAATAATACATTAATATAATAATATTATTACCCGTCTATTTCATTTCTGGCGAAGGCAATCGTAAAACAAACACCGTCGACTTTAATTTAATGTCCTGCAGACGGATTGAGCAAATTAACTCTGTATTACACGACGCTATATAACCGCCTCGGGTTTATGGACGATGATGGGTAGTAAAATTGAAATTAAGTTTCCTTAGTTGGTCGTTTATTATTAAAGTCATATTTTTCCTTTTTTTTTTTTTTCATCTCCCGTCCCCACAGCTGATCGTATAAGATAATAATATTAAGATAATACGTATAATAATATTACATATTCCCGGGCTTGATTTTTATGCGCGACTCGACCTCGGTATATTATATTAACTCTAGGTCCTTTTCGAACAGTGATAAATGATAATAATCCGTAGATACGTTTGCGTGTACCTGCACGCGGTTCAAAATTTTAGTTCTATTCGAAATATCGAACGTTCGAAATTTCACAACGATTTTATGGGCGAAAAAAAAAATACTAAAATAATATACGCGAGAATAGTATAATTATTTCGATCGTGAAACGACGACGAACGATGTACATTATAATAATATGTTATTATTACGTGAACGGTGCGCCGATATTGGTCACGGAAATTTCTGATATAATATATATAGGTATTAAGTACCTACAATTTGTCTTTTCGGTTCGATACTTTGATTCCATAGAATACACGTATATGTTATTATTAATAATAATAAAAATATATTTTACCACGTTAAACGTTTGCTCGAACATTGTGTCACATGATGCATTTCCGTTAATGGTTTTTATTTTTTTTACGGTTTTATAATGCGTTTCGATCATACATAACAATACAAAACGTACGAGTATATAATATATAAACTTATAACTATAATAATATTGAATCTCGTTACACAATACTTACGCGTGGTTAGTTTTTTTTTTTTTTTTTTTTTTTTTGATGATATAAGAGGTATAATAGTGGTATACGCGGTTTGTTACCGTGGGTACCACTACTGTGGTACTATACTATACGTCACATTGCGCTCGTTAGTCTTTTGTTTGTTTTATCGTTAGGAAAAAAATCGTTAATTTTTGTATAAAATATAATGACGCATAATAATGTTATCTATATACTACGTGTTATGTACAGCACATTATAAAAACGTATATTTTTTTCATTTTTTTTTTTTTTTTTGTCTTTTGTTTTTACGTTAAAGGTAATAGACAAAAAATAAATCAAAGAAGTTTTATTCTTTTATATATAGATCAACAAATTCGCGTTCATATAATATAGATAATAATATATTTTTTATTTTAACCAATGTATAGAATTTCCGAAGTGCTTCAGACATTTTACACTCGACCGTGTTGTTTTTCACAACTATTATTATTTGTATTATATATGTAAATGTAAAAAAAAAAAAACCTCGATCAAAATAATCCTATTTAATACGTAATAATAATACTATAATTGGTAAAAGTCGTCGATTTGATGGAAATGACTCCCGGTGGTTTAAATAATAATAAAAACTTATATTTCGCGTTATTCTTTGATTTACATTATTTAACTTTGGCTCGAAAACAAGCAGTCGCGTATACACGCCCGAACACATAATGTTTATATTATTGTAATAACTTGGCAATACTTTGGAATTTTAACGAGAACGCATCGCGTATATTTTAATGCAAGACGGATTTAATTTTCTGCAGATACCAACTCATCCACCGTCGTGCATTGATTAATATTATAATTATTATTATAGGTACCTTATAATAATAAAATACTTTTTTCGACCTTGCGAATTTTACGCGCTATTTTTAATACTTATATTGTGACATTATAATGTTATTGTGTATGCGCGATTATTTTGTAAAGTTCGTATATATATTTATATAATGCAATATGTCACAATATTGACTCGACGAAACGCGTATAATTTAATATAAATTGTATATAATTAAATGAAATTATTTTGTTTTCTCTCGACACTGAACCAATTTTAGAAACTGCAACGATGCATTTTTTCAAAATAAGTATACAGTAAAAATGCACACGACGGACTATTTTTTATTTTTTTTTTAAACTTATTATTATATAATAGTTATATTTTCGCTAGTCTCGCTTTAATATCGATACGTTCGGCAACAAACCTTGACATAATATTGATAATATGACATATTATTTTTATTATTGAGATTCGGCGCGTTATAATGGAAAATATGTGCGATTACTTGCAAATTTTTTTGAAATTTTTTTGTCCTTTTCAAATTTTTAACTATCTTCGCGCGAACATTTCGTTGGACAACGAAATAAATTATTATTATGTTTACACGCTATATCAAAATAACGTTTTATCCCGTACACGTACATATAATAATAATAATAAATGTTTGACAGTGCGAATTTTATTGTTCGGTATAAAAATAATCCCATATGGAATCAAAGCAATATATAGTTAAGTTATTTTAACAAGATTTTCATTGAACATTAAAAATCATATTACATTGAATCGCACATAAAACCGTGTAAACTGTTATATGTAAAGAAACTTTTCATCATAAAACGGTGACATATTTCATATTTAGGGTACAATATAATATATTATTATCTCTTTGTATTTATAAGGTATACAGGTAGGTAAATTAATTTTTTTTTCCGGAGACGATATAGAAAAATAACGATCGATCATGTAATTATTTTACACAATCTGTTTGGAATTTAATACGACGGTGTATCGTATATCAATATTATATTATCGTGGGAAGAAACGATTAAATAAATTTATGTTAAAATAAAATTCTTTCGGGAACAGATACAAGTTTGAAAAAAATGACAAAGGGAAGTTTTAAAATTTTAAAATTAATTGTTTTAATTAAATGTTTTAACAACGGATTCGCGTGTAAAATTTAGATATTTTTAAAAATACGACGAGTGTTCATATCGATTAATAATTAATGCGTTTGATTGAAATTAAAACGTAAAAGTATATATATACGAGTACAAGTCAGGTTAAAAAATACTATTAAATTAATATTGCCTTTTGGCGCGACAGTGACTTACCAGTTCCTTTTTGTTTGACGGCAATTTCATGTGGGACGCCAGCTCGAATATCGGTAACGGGAACACCATTGGTTTGGGACGCCGGAGCGGCGGATCTTGTCTGCGCACCATTTCCATGAAACCGTCGATGACTCCCGGGCTCGGGTATAGTTCAATGTCCGACGGCAACACGTAGTGCGTGGTGGCCGATTCGCGGGCCACGTTCCGACCCACGTTGACCGGGTACAGCAATTTTTTCTGGCCCTTATACGCAGCCGTCGCGTTCTTCCACGGCGGTGGCACCGAACAGTTGGCCACGGGCGCGTCAATGTCGCGGTCCGCGTGCGGTACCGATTTGGGCACGTGGCCTGACCCGAAGTACATGTGGAATGTGACGTACTCGGCTATCAATGGCGAACCGCATTGCCGCAGGTATCGGATCGAGGCCAAAGTTGGGACGAAATCGGTTCCCGGAGTATATAGTGCAACGGATATAGGTCCTCGCCATCTATTTAACAGTTTATATATTAACGTTATTTTTATAAATTATTAAAACTGTTGCCTTTTTTTCAAACATAGAAAATATCATACTTACGTAATCTAACTTTTAATTACTATACACACTATATAATATCGTGTCCAAATTTTTATAATCACGAATTTAAGAATTATAAAATAATTATAAAAATTTGTAAAATTTAATACCAATTTTCATTGAAGATTATTTAGTTGTTAATCTACTCGAAATTAATTATATAGGAAATAGGAGTAAGTAATGGTATCTATACGAATATAATATTAATATAATAAACGTAATAACTGACCTCTCCAACAGTGGTTCTAAATTGTCGAGGAACGTGAAGTCTGCGTGGGTGGTGTACGTGATGGACTCGTCGCACCGGAACCATCGACGGGCTGGCACGTAGTTGTACAGCACCCAATAGTCACCGCGCTGTGCCGTTCGCCGGCGATTGGACTTATCCTGGCAACCGAGCAATTCTCTAAGCGGCCGTACCTGCACCGCGGAATTAGCCATCGCTGCGGCCACAGCGGCCACGATTGACGTGCCCGACCCGGCGGTCGTAGCAATCGTGGTGGTCGTGGTCGTCGTGGTGGACGTCTGTTGTTGGGTGGGCGTGTCCTTCTTCTCGGGCGTCCATGATTCCGCTGGAGCTGCCGCAGACCCACTACCGGCGCCAGCGGAAGAGTCACCGGCCGCGGCCGACGGGTCTAAAGATTCGACGACGACGGCGGTGGGCGGCGACTTGGGCTTAATACGCATCACGTGACCATCGTCCCGCAACGTTGTCCCTGTAAATCGAAAGTAATAAGTCTATGATTAGATGAGTATAAATTAAAATTAAATTAAATAACTTTGATTGTATTTTATTATAATTATTATTATATTAATCAGAAAAATCACGAGAAAAACATAATATTAAAAGGTATTAATTTCGATAAATCTCCAAACACTGTTCTGGTGTAGACACTGGGGGATTTATGTACGACGGTTTAATTTTAATAATTTCGTTCATTCGGGTCATTGCGTGGCAGGAATACATGAGACGTGTATATACGTTCGTCTACGGATTTTTATATTAACCGACGTCAGCTATTATTACAGTGCGTACTAAATAATTTTACGTGTTATATCGTCGAGAATCGTTAAAATGTTATCGTTCGTATTTAGGACGTAATATGGACAATAATGTCCTCAATCCTTATAAAGTCGTGAATGTCGCCGTTTAATTACGGGCACGTGACGGCGAATGACCGCGCTAGACTCGCCTACAAATTATATACCAACGCGTTTAATATATAGCTCCCGAATAAAACGTAATGAATTCGCAAATATCGTATAATTCGACATTTATCCGCTCGTGAAAACTACGAAAAAAGCGTAAAAATTAAATTTTGTAAACGTATTTTTATATCTATTCGCATTTGTGTGTATAATAAAATGTATACAATCGACCGGTTATTAGTTTTTTTGACCTATTCCCGTTTAAACGACGGCCGACGAAATAAGACCGAAACCACGTACATATTTTTATAATGTATTTTTAGGTTCCATCACGTGAATAATTACCGATTTTACGAAAATTCGCGTTTTTCCTGGATCGTTATCGGTGTACATGACATATTTTTTTTTTTTATACGCTATATCATATTGTCATATTATACAGTCGTCTTAACGCCGTATGAATTGTTTTACAAACGACGGTAGCTATGTGTTGTCAATAAGATTAATGACAGACGTTTCGTTGTAGAAAATAAAATCTCACAAGGTCCGAAGGTCGTATATTTTATACATGGGAGCCGAGTATATTTGCAAGCTTGTGTTTAATAATGGTATTAATTAGTAAATACTAAATAGTATAATAATAACACGCGGCGTATCAAATTAATTCGAGAATATTATCGTTCATCTTGTGGGAACAATACATAAAATTATAACGTTCGCGTTTAATGTATAATAAGTCATAGATAAAAAAAAACACGTCGAAATTAATTGTCTTCGGTTCGCGCGTTACAATCGAATTATTATTAAATAAATTCAAACGAGCTAAATCCGAATTTTTCGTCGTACATAATACACGCCAAAGTCGAACGACTTACCGTTTCGTTTTAATATATAAATATGTAATTATTTACGTTGTAAATTTGACGATATTATTTTATTATATTTCGTATCACACGTATAATAAACGCGATCGAAGATTTTAATCAAATAAAACGTAGGTACAAAAGCGGAGTCTGTGTTTGTTGTTTAGTTATATGGTGTTCGTAAACATAATATGAAACATATATAGAACAGATTTGGATTGGAACGTTTACGCGCGTTAACGTCACCGCGTGACGAGTTGACGGTCACATTTTCGTCATTTTTTTTTTTTCATTTTAACCCTTTCGCGATACGATCTCGTTATTATCGAACGTGGCACGAACGTCGTTTGTATACAATATATTATATTATTAAATACGTGCGTAGTACACGCGAAGAAGCCACGAGGCCAGCATTAAGTATAATATTATATCCGAAACGCGAACGGAATAATACGCGAGTAAAGAAAAAATAGGCGTGTTTTTTACGGGGTAAAAAAGAAAAGGGAAAATGTTAGGGACATTTACATTTATAAAATAAATATATTTAAAAACGTATACATATAAAGACGTTTTATTTCGTTCAATAGTCGTGTCGTCAACGTAAGACGAAACACGCGAGTCGGTTTTGTGGCGTATAAGTTCGATAATATTACAACTAACTTTCCGACTAGGCGTATTTTGGCTTCTCTGGGTATAATACGTATATAATTATGATATTTAATATATAATATTGTATATCGTACTATGGACCGGACAGAACACAAATTCGTGATTTCCATATATTATTATTATGCGAAAACGCGATAAAATACATAAAAAACAAACCCGTTAGAATAATGCGTGTTTGTACGGTGAAAATAATATTATTATTATTATATTAATGATACGCGCGAGTGTATTATGTTTATAAACACCTCGATAATCTAAAACCTCAACCAATTTTCAAAATAATGATATAGCATATAGGCCACGGTGGACGAACAGAATCCAATCGACATTACATCGAGATTAATATAATAATAATTGCGCGTATAATAATATATTAATTTCTTTTCGAAAACGCGGCGTGTTTTTTTTTCTTTCGTTAATTACATAAAATTGGCGTTAAAAATAGTACTAGGTATATAGGTATATCTGTATATATATACAGCACGAGTAAAATGTTATTTTTTCTTCTTTTTCGATCGGTATATACTCGTATATACGAATATATTATATATAGGTACATTTCGCCGTTTGGTGATTGTGGATTGCCTTGGAGTCCGATTTTATAATTTGCTTAAACTAGTTATATGATTTTGTATGAAAAAACGTGTTCATTTTTTTTTTTTTATTATTATTATTATACGCATAATAATACACGCGTATATAATGTGTATTAACGTTGTTACAATGCTGCACCGGGACGCATACATAACATATATTTACAATTTTACAACGGTTTATTTGTTCACGAAACGCGAAATTTATTCTGTAATAGTTCAATTTATACGTTAAACGTACTTATGATAATAACATATACTTAGTCGATGTCCCCCGAAGATGATGTACGAGGCACATTTTTTACCGCGCTCGTTCATAATTTTTAAGTGATTATTAGAATGTCCGCGCACGAGTTAATCGGCACTGTTATGCAATTTCTGTATACACTATTTGGGCGGCTTGATGCACGAAATCGTCGAGAAATTTACAAAATCCTAATTTTCGATTTTTTACGAAACAAAACAAAAAAAGAAATCATAATATATTATGCATCTTATAAAATATAAGAATAAAATGTATTTTAAATTATTACTCTAAGACAATATTATTATTACTCCAAATCGCGGTTTGGATATCGTATTTTTTATATTTAATTATATTAAAGTCGATATTTAAAAATTGACGATTTCATAAATATTATTGTTTATTTTATTATTATTATTTTCAAATAATTGAGTATTTTTAGTTTTTACACGTAATAATAAATGTTATTAAATATCTGCAGTGTTATTAATATTCATTTAAGTATTACGTAACTTGTTTGGATTTTTAATTTGAAAAAATATTGTTATCGTTTTTACTTATACATTAAATCGAATTTTATGGTTATACTTATGTTATACGCGACTTGATTCTACTTCATTATGTAATAAAACAACAACTGTATAATATGAATATAATTTCTCTTATTTATATTTTAATTGCCGTGAAATAATAATATGCACGTATTTATAATATTAATACGCGTAAATCTACCGTAAATAATAATAATAAAAAAAAAAAAGGATTTATTAATAACACATTACACTCGTAATATTGATAAATTATATTATTATTTTTTTTTTTTTTGTCGTAAGTGGATTTTCAACTAATTAATCATACGACACGGTTAGGTCATATAACACGGTGAATATATGATAATAATAAATTGCAATTATGATCTAATTTCACGTGTCTATACACTGAGTAAATCCGTCATAGTCGCTGGTAAATAATTATGTATAAATATGCCGCAATTAATCGTTTTGGTTTTCGTATAGGTATAAGTGATGTCACTCATCGCGGCGACCTCGTTAAATAATAAACCACTTCCCATTGAAAATTGATAATTTAAATACGTTTTTCCATATCAATCGTTTTCAGTATATACAATAATATAAAATAATATCTCTTACTGTCTCCTTGGTGGGTGAACGTTACACCTATAGAGTTTTTACGTATATATACGAGTACATAATAATATTATTATATTTTGTATACATCCTAACTTGTTTTCAGTTTTTTTCAGTTTCTACGCGAAGGCCGACTTCTAGCTAAAACAGTCTATGCAATAAGTCAAGTTTTATATTAGCACGAGGTAATTTGACAATTAATACAATGGTAATACGAATAATGTTCATTATTTGTTACTTCCCCTCACAGCGTGCGAACAATGAGCATAAATATAATAATAATATAATACATTCTATGCGTATCGTAAGCAAAACGTATCTTTATAAATATTATTATGTATAATATACCTAAAATCTTGGTGTCCCTGCCCCCCTATTGCTTTGGGTCGGTCAAATATAATGAAAAATAATAAAGAAATGTTTTGCAAAACATCTGCTTATTTTCTCAAAAAGATTTGAAGTTTCTATAGTAAATTCAAATCTTATTAAAAGAAAAAAAATAAATAATAATAAAGGACCGTATACCATAATATTATCTCTTGTTATACAAAATACGCGGCATTATTAGTTATACAACTACAGAATACGTGTTACCATTTACCACGATGGTCGATAAACATGGTCAATTTCTTATTAATAATGTGATATATATATCAATCATTTTTTCTGCTTTAACCAAAATTGGAATAATTATTGACATAACGTCATAAATCAGTGTCACCCTTATATGATGTGTTATTAGTACTCTATTGAAATATAATTAAACACATAAATGATATGTCTCATCGTCACCTACAATTCTATACTATATAGCATGCGTTGTATTTAATTTCGATTATAATAATAAGTATCGAAACTATATTATACGATAGTATATGAATAATATAACACATAGTGAAAATTAATATTCAATAGGTAATGTAACGTGTAAGTCGTGTGAAATACGTTTTTAGGGTTGGTTACGTATTATAATGAATTCAAATGACCATAAAACATTCAGAAAGAATTAGAATAGTTATAGAATTAATGCGATGTCAGAATTCAGTATTAAAAATGATTTTATATTACGTCGGTATGATAATATATTATATTATGATTATGACGGAACGAATTTGTTTCGTTTCATATACATTGTTATATGTTTATGCAACAATTTCGTTGTTTTCGTGCACTGCCTAATTTATTTTTAAAGGTGTTTCGTAATATTCCAAGAGTGCCGAAGAGGCTGCGTGTGATGCTATATGTTATTATACGACAAAATTCAAGCCATTAAAAAATATTAAAAGAAAAAAAATTCATCGCCATTTTTCTACGAGTTAATAATATATTTTGTAATTTTGTTTTTAAATTTATTCCATAATATATAATGTAAGAAGATTTCCTGGAAACAAAACGATTTTTTGACAGAAATTGAATGTGCTTAAGTACATCAACTATTGACTAAACGGACGAATTTGCACAAAATCGACCGCAATTTATAGTAATATATTACAAGTATGACCATAACGTAATGTACGATTGTAAAAAGCGTTTTATACGAATCACCGTTCTAGTGATATATCCAATACAGTTTGACAACTCACGTGCGCTGTATATGCACGAGTAACATCATAAAACAATTGAAAAATTATATTTTGCAAGTGTATAATATATTACGATACAGTTTTGCTGTTGAAAAAAAAAATACTTGTATATTATAATTTAATAAATTACCACCCAGAATCGTGTCGCACTATTATATTATAACGTACGATGTATAATAATTTATCGTTTTCATTAAAAGTCGCGTGTTCGTCGAAACAGAAAAATAAAATTATTAAAAAAAAAAGAAGCGAAAAAAGCGTGATATATCGACAACACGAGTATTATACGGCATATGTATGTGCGTGTACCTGCGAGTGTGGGCAGTTATTGCGGGGAATCCAAGAGAGTTTATTACGGGTGGGCGACGTTTGATAAGATTTACGATAGTCGTCGAGGATGTGTTTTAATGAAACTTCTCGGACATAGGACTAACCATAATTTTATACTGTAATCGTACATAAACGTACGATATGCACTTGGAAAACGGACGTTTTCGTGCGTGTACCGGACGTTAAAAGCGAATTTCAGACTGTTGTCGCCAAGGTTATATACGGTTCCTCATAAGCAAAGGTATTTGAAGTTTTGCTCTCGGATAAAATATTTGTTTTAAAATACGTCATTATACCTTAAAAACTACCCATTACTCGCGAAATTTTAACTTATTTCAACGATACATTTCTAAAGTACTTTCAATTTAAAATAGAATAATATTAAAGTTCAGCAAAATGTATTACAAGTAAACACGTATTCGTATTCGTATCATCAATACACATTATATTATATTTTTGATATTTTTTTAATGATGACCGACTATATACCTTGGACAGGTGTTTGGACAGATGAACCCTGTTGTTGTTGTTGCTGTTGTTGTTGTTGTTGCTGTTGTTGTTGTTGTTGTTGTTGTTGTTGCTGTTGTTGTTGTTGTCCGGCTATCGGCTGTATGCTGGCCAACAGGGCTAACTCGGGATAGTTGGCCGAACCACCGGACGCGCTCTGATAGTAATATGCCGCCGATTCCTTTTCTCCGTTTTGTGATACATCGACGGAGGCCAAATTCCTTCCGGATATCTGCACTTCCTCCACAATTTCTGGGTTTTCATTTCTAAAGACAAATTAAAAAAAAAATTTAATTTAGACAAAACTTTTTTTCTTTTTTACACAATAAGGCACAATTATTTTCTAAGTTAATTTAAAACTTGTTATAGGGACTAATTGAAATTTTGTTTACTATGCGTTACATTTTCATTTTTAAATCAAGTAAAGTTATAAAAAGATGTTTTTTTTTTAAAAAAATTTGTAAGTACTCGTACTTATGTAATTTGATTTCCTTGTTGAATTAACAAGAGAATTTTAATTATTTACTTTCATTTGTAATTTAATTAATTTTAATTGTATTGGAAAACATTAACTTGTCCTGCAGCTTTTTTGCACTTTTAATTAAACCGAATGACGAAAGCGTTTATATAGTTATATTATTATGTTATATACTATTAGCATATAAAATATCATAATAATAATATTATATCTTTCTCTCGCATTCGATACACTTAAATATTAAAAATTCTAAGTAATTTATATTACATAATATTTTTTTTTAAACTTTATGAAATAATACTCGTGGCATTGATTAGTCTGGGTTATGAATCATTATGATGCGCTCGAACCGCACATCATCATAATTATAGTTCGTGTATAAGTGGTATAGATACTTGACTTAAAATTAATGCGACGGACTAAAAAGTGTACATAGGCACCATCATATTAAATGTGCACTCGATTCAGTCGCTCGGTTTCTGGTTATAGTGGTTATTATACTTATTGGTAAATACCTGATGGTTAAGTACGACCCGAAATAGAAGAGTACGGCTACATTTAGAACGACGCTCAGTCGTAGTAGCCAGTTGCGTCTTGTCAGCATAGTCTAAACTGCTCGCTAGCCGCAACGTCTTGTACACCATTACCGAACCTGAAACCAGACAGATAATTATTAGACATGAATACTTAATGATAACAGAGATTAAATATTTTATGATGATGACGATGATGAAGATGATGATAATAATAATGATATCGTTTATAAGTGTGTGGGAAAATCGGATAATACCATCACATGCTCGCACGATATATTATCAGCACGGGTATACTTATATAGAGTTGAATGGCGTAAATCGTTGTTTCCGGAACACTTAAATAACCGCGATTACGATGACATATATTATAATTTTATTTTAATATGTGTAATATTATGACCCGAGTGGTTTCTGAACGTCATCGAATCGAAATATTAACTGTCGCGTATATTATATTATTATATGTATACGACTCCGGATCGTTAAGTCAGTTTAACGTTTAAAAACGTTTAAATTTATTAGCATAATAATAATAATAATAATAAAAATATTATATTGATGTTGTGTACGAAAACTGTCGATGTTCTCCTATACATTAGAATAATACGCAGACGATTTTTATTATAATACGTATACGCATTATTATTATTATTCGCATTTGTTATGTAAGAATAACAATAATATATTTCGTCCATACGTTATCAGTGTGATTTATCTGAATTTCGATTGATTTTTTGGTAAATTCTTTTTTTTACGGTGCGACCACAGACGCATAGACGATTTTTCATATATTAGACTTATACAATACATCATTAGGGAATACGACCACACGAATTTCGCAAAAGTGATACGTCGCCTGTAATTCGTCGTATTATTAATATAATATATTATTGAAATGCGCGATCCGTTGAAATAATAATATAATATATCGGTTTCGTTTAACGCGTCTGTCTACAACTATTACTCGTATTATTACAACAGGACAGCACAGATTAATATTATTTTATTCGTATAATAATACGCCATTTTATATTATATTATATTGTTCGCGAGTTGAATTGTATACGCCGTTTTATCGTTGGAGATAAGTCCTCCGGTTCAAACTCTTTCGAACGGTGTTTTATTAAGATTTCTCTTGAGGTTATTATTTTTTCACACCATTCGCGTTTACATGCGTTATCTCTCGTGTAAAGGTTTAAGGTATAAGAGGTTAAGGGGGCGTTTGATCCGGGAATATCGCGTGTCTCGGCCACGTCGAGAGTGTTTATAAATTGTATACCCAAGTCGCGACGTATACGGAAAGAAAAAAACGATGGCTTTTCGTAGTTTTCAACACGATCTGTATACTTTATCGATATACATACAATAATAATAATAATATACCGTTCACGTTTCTCATGGTTATCGCCGTCGTCTTATATTATATTTTTATACGTTTATACTTGTTAAAATGACGTAACGATTCGTCATCGGGGTGGTTCTAGAGTTATTTTTTTTTTTTTCAATGCGCGCGATAGCTTGTTAAAAACAAAAACACAATTATTATATTATTATTATCGTCAAATTCAGTTGCGATATTATTCTATATAAAAATAACTCGAAAATTTCTTATTTTTATTTCTATAATAAATTATTATTATTTAGGTACGTACATCATGAACGACGTATTATTATTATATAGTCAACAAAGCGAATTGGTTATCTATGCGTAAACTCTAATCATCGTCGTAACAATATAACGATGATATACCTATACTGAATAACGGAGGAAATATTTGTTTTCGATAAACTTCCAATGAATTATCGTACTTTATATAATATCATGTGTTATCTAATACGTAGTATATACAGTTGGTTAGTTCGGTTAAGGGTCTCGGAGGTGTACACAATAATGCGATATTATTATATTGTGTGTGTAGGTATATAAATTATTGCAATTTTAGAAACGCACGTCTGTTTTATATATATAAAAAAAAAAAAAAAATTGTTTTCTGTACGTCTGCGAGAGGTTATCCATCTAAAATTTTAACATGCGTATACCGTTAAGTCTGAACGGCGGAAAATGCATTGCGCACGATCACAATGCCAAAATAATTGCAATAACATGCCGGACGCCACTCTGCAGGTACAGTCACGACTTTCTTCCCCGTTAATCTACAATGTCCATCGACTATTATTCCTTTAATGAAAATACCTTTAAAACGTGTATAATACATATTATATATCATTATATATCGAGAGGAGTTATAACGTTGTTATTATATTGTAATATATATAAATTTTTACGTGTATAAATACATATTAAATTTGATTTTGAAATTTTGAAATATTTGCAGTCTTATAATTTCGACTTTTCATCATTTAAAATGTAATTTTCTTATATAATATGTATTGAGAAGACTTCGTATAAGCGTAAACATTGAAATTAGTTTTTCTTTTAAGTAGTTCAGTATAATAATACGATAATACTCGTATTGTAAATAATTAAAGTTTCGCAAGATAAATAATAATCGTAATGCACTTCAACTACTCTTATATACGATATTAAATTAAAAACGATATTGAGACGATTAATTCAGAGTTTGATTTTTACGTTATTAAAATAATAAAAAAAATCAATCTAAAATACAATATTATCGTTAATCGTTTTGATATTTCGATCAAATTAGTCATCTCAAAATTGTAAATATTCCGAGTCGACGATGACTAATATACCTATAACAATAATATTATTATTATTCTCGTAGGAAATTCTTCGAAAGTCCCCCCATATGCAAAAAAGAAACGGGATCTTCGTTGGATCAATTGACCAAATAAAACGAAGTGTAAAACAATATAACAATAATATTATAATTATAATACATGACGTATACCTACGCGCAAACAGATTATCGTCCGGAACGAATAAAAATATTACCGTAATTCTATTAACCGAATAACGTTTTCACGGATCAATCGAATTATTACGACGTTTCCATATTATTATTATAATTTAATATAAATACCTTTCAAAAAACTTAAAAAATTTATTTAATTTTATACAACACACGCCTAAACGGCTAAATATAAGACGGGAAAGACGATTGTTTTTTTTTTTTATTAAAGTACATAAAAAATATCCATAAATAGCGTTTCTTCGCGAGGGAACAGGAAATATCGACGCGAATAATAATATACGACTGTATGTTATAATGTTTAATTTCGACGTTTCGATTCTCAGCTGCGGGAACCGAGAACCATATACGATTCACGAAATGTGAACGACGATCGTTATTATATTATAAATAATGCGCGCGTGTAAAAAAATTATAATAACTATATAGACACGGAACGGATTCGCGAAAGAAAACGGACGAGCGTATACAAGAAAAAAAATATACTCGCGTAGGCGAATTCGGTCGAATACAACACTAAATTAATATGCTAATCGGGTCAGACGTGTTTTTAATTATTTCGCTATTATACACGCATATTATACGTATGTCTAATCTGCATATGGCGCAGTCGGCCATTGTCGTGTTATTATAATGAATCGGAAGAGTGCGAAGAGAGGAAGAAGAAGATGAAGAAGAAGAAGAAGAACGCGTCACTTTCATCCGGCGACCTTTAAATACGTTGCGGTTATTACACTTACGCGTTTATCCTATGGACGACGCCTATATATTACAAGTGCGCGGGACTTAATGTAAATAATAATGTCACGGACCGGATTTTCGTTTTTCGTCGAGAAATAATATAAAATAAAACACGTCTATAACTGTAATATTATATCGTAATAATAGGTCAGTCGCGAGCATAATATATTATAAATATAATATAAAATGCGTGTTACGTTCCTTTTTTTCCTCTCGTGTAATCCGACCAGTTTTGGTAAAAAAAAAACAAAAATATAAAATATAATACGCGCGTGAGATACGCGAAGTTTAAACTTATAATAAATCGCGAGTAATAACGGTTATGCAAAACCAGCAGAGAATGCGCGAGACAGAGAGAAAACGCGGTATATTATTATTGTAGGAACCGCGTTACTGGTTACCACCAACATTATATATATATATATATATAGTATATACTTATAAGTTATAATACTCTGCTACAGTAATGTTATAAGAGTGTGACCGCGGTAAGTACAATATAATAATAATGTTAATAATATTATAACGATGACGATCGGGTAAAGCCGCGGAGGCGAAAACGCGACGGGGGACGAGCGGAACTTCTTCTTCGCCGTCGACACGACGTTCTTGTAATAATAATATTATATAGGTAGGTACTCTTGTGTCGCGTCGTTACTCAACACGCACACCGACCATTTCCTGTACGCATATCTAATCATATTTGCTATATCGTTACAAAATATTTATATTATATTCTGGTACACGTTGTTCGTGGGCAATTATTATGAATTATATAGGCGCCGGATTTTAAGTTCTAAAGGAAAAAAATAAAATGGCCAACCCTACCCAAAAATCACGCGTTTGTTTCTAGACCAAAATTGACCTAAATAAATTTATGCAGACGGAAATTTATTTTTTTCAATAGCACATTGTTTTATTTATTTAACGAATACATATAATTATATATTTACGAATAAAATAAAATACATTTTGATTTGATTATAACATTATATTATTATATAGCAGCGGTATAATATTATGTCCATAATAATACACCTATATAATGTGTACTCGTAAAATATTATTTTACAAAACTATATAATATACCTCTATTGTATATTATAATTAAATCGAACTTATCCATTTTTACCGGATAAATAAAAAATTCTTAGAAAGTAATAATATGCCGTATTCGTATACCTATACAGTAACATGTAATAATAATTATAGGTTATAATATACTCTTATCATGATGTGATATATTATGATAACGGGCAAATATTATTATTGTTTTGCGATAATATGTTGCGCACGAATACGTGCGTGAGCAACAACGATTTTTTTTTTTTTTTTGAAAAAATAAAAAAATAATAATAATTTGACACGTCGTTCGCGAGAAAACGGACAAATATTATTGTACTTGCTATAGTTCGCGTTATAAACACGTACGTATGATTATCGCGTAAAACCGCGTAACAAGTTATAAAATAATATACGGTATATAAACGTGGGTAACCGGTAAAAACTCGGATGAACATATTTAAACGGCATATTATTTCCTATATACGAGTAATATAATAATATTTGATACGATGTACGTATACAACGCTCACTGCACGAATTAAGACGGAAAATCGTAAAAAAATAAATAAATAAATAGTTTATACCGAAATTCGTCCAACGTAAAAATAAACGCCGAATAATTATATTTTATATAATTATACGTTTAATCGTTTACCCATAAAACGGTGCGAACTTGCCCATGAAACTTGACCCGAAGTTAAGTATTTGATTACGATATAATTCACGTAATATATACATTATAATATTATCGTATGGATTGTTCGTATAACGTTGGAAGACGTTTTTCTTTCGCGCGTTTTTCGACCGTCCGAGATGAATACTTAAAAAGGTCGTGACCGCACCGCATCATATAATACAAAACGTAGGTCGGCGTGTGAGAACGACGATTTTCGACGGTTGTGCCACTTTTTCGTATATTGACAACGACGAAGCATTGAAATTATTATAATCATATTATATCGTATTAATAATAATAATAATAATAATAATAATAATAATAATAATAATAATA
>JAIUCT010000018.1:6588746-6604483 GCA_021307375.1 Tetraneura akinire | reverse complement strand
TAATAATAATAATAATAATAATAATAATAATAATAATAATAATAATAATAATAATAATATAATTGCGATTTTCTATATTAATGCGTTCCTTTCGACCGCATGCCAAAAACCGCATTATATATATCATGCACGCAATCGTATTATAATATTATACGTCGAGACGGAATGAAATGTATATGTATATATATAGTCCGAAAGAAAAATATACTGTTTTCTTATGCTAAATTAAGTGATTTTTGGCGTGGGTTTATCGTCGCGAAAATTTATACCGCGTGCTGTAATATTATATTATATAATATTATATTCCCTGTATACGTATAACACGACTACCATAATATAATATTATTCGAGATATTATTATATTCAACGATAAAATTCGCGACAAAGACACGCGATTTTAATATTTTATATTATAATATAAATATTATATTAATAGAATCGGCCGTTTAAAAGAATCGTTTGTATCGTTAATCCCTCGTATAATCCTAATATAGTTTTATATAATATTATATAATAATATTTTTTTTTTTTTTTAAATTATACCATTATTCATACTTAACTATACGATAATATTATTAATAATATTATTTATTTATGTGTATATAAGTAATATAAAATTATAAATTACATTAGTGCCCGCGGTTTGGTTTGAATTTTGTATTTTATATTTTATACAGGACAGACGGCCTATAGTATATTATAATATTATTATAATATATACAATATGCGTATATAATACTCATAATATAGTGTGTGAAGAAAGTTTGGAATCGTTTTGTACGAGTATATACTATGTACATTGTACGTGTACGACATTTACAAACTTTTATGGACGCACACTATAATAATATTATTCGTGTTTATAAAATATGTATTTATTACGTGTTCGAATTAAGAAAAATAAAAAAATAATAATATAATAAATATTAAACAGTATACCTAAGCAGTGTAGTCATTTCCGGAAAAAAATCTAATACTTAGTTATAGTTACCTACCAATTATAACTTAATTATTATTAATATTTTTACTCGTTAAACACTTTAATATTATATATATATATACACACGTATAGTAATTAGTAATATCGTTATGACGAGCTTAAATAATTAAGTAAGGTCATTGTCATTTTAATTTAAGTACGAACAATGGTTTTTTCCCTCATTTCCGCGTGTATATTATTATTATTATTATTATTATTTAGAAATAAATTATGAATCGTTAATATTTATATAATATACGTATATATTATAAGGACGAATGACCAAACTGCGATAGACCGAAAAGTGTTAGATATTTTAACAATAAAAAATAATATACCTAATAAAATATACGCGATTATATTAAACTTATATACAGTTGTAAATTAAACCTCATATAAATTAACAACAAAAATAATAATTGTTAATTTACTGTATACGCGTTCCTCCGGGTTGTTTTTCTGCTCCAAATATGTTATTATAAATTATTATTATTAATTTATTCTTTTTTTTTTACTTTTTTTTTTTAAGCGTGAAATATCTTAATATACAGCTGTGGCAGTGTCTAATGATAATAATCATCTAAATCTCGATTCGAACGTGCGAGAACAATTTTTTATCCGTTTTTACGCGTTTTTTGCGATGATATATTATTATTATATCGTTCATAATATAATCATTCGTATTTAGGTATATATATATTATTTATACGTATAATGATAACACACCGTCTTAATAAGCGATAAAATAATTTATCTATTATATTACGATCCGGAAGGAATAAAACGAAGTTTGAAGAATACGCGTCCGTGTCAATACGCGTAGGTAATATTATAATAATATTAAACGGTTCCGGTCGATTTTGCGCCACGAATGACTATCAGATTATCAGACGTCCGATCACGTGGATATACGAGATTTACGATCAATAATCTTTAGAAAAAATTTCGTTTTTTTTTTTTTTGTTTTATATATTATACCTATTATAGTATAAATCCGTCGAATGCGAGTAGAAAACGACGAGGAAGAGAAATGGCGATTATCGCGACGACCGCTACACAATCGTCTTCTTGCGGTGGTTTCGATCGAGAGGTCCTTTACTCTGGATAATATTTTTATAATCACATTATAAATCGTATTTTAACTTTTTAACGAAATTATATTAAAAACAAAATAAAAAATATATGTTTTAAAAAATCGTGTTTATATAATACGAGTATATTATAGACTATTATAATATAGTTGTACAATATATTATTATTAAAATACTGGAATTTATAGATGACGTCTAACGGATTATATCGAGATTAAGTAAAAATATTAAATTGATAAACACGACTTTTTTGAGAAACATTTGTGATTTATTCATTGATAACATATTTTGCATAGAGATAAATTATTGATTACGAATTTTATTTTTTTAATTTTCTAAATAAATTCAAGTACAACAATCGTATTATTAATATTCGACGTCGATTAACGATAATTAATTATATTTTACTATATATGCTATATTAGGTATATATTTTCCTCTTGGGCGTGAAATAGGAATCACTGCAATCTGCAAACATGAAAAATATAATTTGCGTGCAGTACGGTAATAAACGACGTGGCAGAGTTTAATTTTTTATGTATTTAATCAAATAAAAATAATTTGTAATAATTTTCATTAATTATGGTAACTCAATTTCCGCTGCGGAGAAAATGAGGTTTCGTGTTTACGCGGATATGTCACGGTAATGTTCTTTTTGAATAACGAACTTGCAGGTGACGATTTAAAAATGATGTCAACGTTATATTTCGAACCAATTTCAGATATTTTGTGGTCGCAAATGTAATACATTTTTCTTATGAGTAGGTATACTTCTTTTGTAATTTATTTGTGAATTATTATCGCGTCGAAATAACTTGCCAATTATTATAATATATTAATAAATAATATGTATAAATGAACGTCGTCTAGGTTTGAGCTCATATATTATGTTAAGCCAAGGCCGGGGTTAGCCCTTAAATCGGCGTTCGGTGAGAAAAGACATTCAGCCATTTTATACTACATGTGTATGTATATTATACTTATTACACTCTTAATGTCTTAATAGAAGTTTTAAAATATTTCTAAGAGATTCATCGATTTTTTCTTTTCAATACACCGCTCAAATTCTAATTCTTTAGAAGCTTTTCTTTTTTATATTTGACACCTGCAGATGGTATTTTTAAGTCCGAAATTTTGTTTTAAATTATCTATCTATAATAAAATACAATTATACTCAATACCTATATATTCAATCTATTGTATTTATAAAATTTCATTTTAACATTATATATCCTCATTAAAATAAAAAAATATACCTATATTTGTATATAAATAAATATTATAATGATAGCTCATATTTTAATATTAAATTGTGGTTTATCATGGGAGATTTTTAAATAGTACAACATAGATATCAATAGAAAATAAAAAGACAAAAAAAAAATTACAAAAGTCATATGCTCTTATCTAAAATATCAAAATAAATTAAAATAATTTTATTATGTAATTTTAATTTATAACCCCTCAAAAATTGGCGGCCTCGATCGTGTTAAGCTAATAATAATAATAATGCTAAAAACGAAAAAATTATTTTTAAAGGTAAAAAATATATTTAATAAAAATATTAAAATTAAAAAAATAAAATAAAATATTGCGTATATAATCTATATAATATATTATATATATACGCTACATGAGTATATGATCGACATATACACATTCTCGTAAAATTATCGAAATTGTCGAACTACTCATATATAATATTATACGCCGACCGTAAATACAATCGTTCGATTGTCAAATTTATCGTTCCGTAAACGTTTTATTTAAATACAATATCGTTTAAATTCGAATTAATTTGCTCTACGGTCACGATGATTGTCCTGCACCTTCCACGCGTACGAGTATATACTCGTATATTATATTATTGTCGCGCACGCCGATCCGTAATATAACATACAGAGTTATTCGATATATATTTTAATAATAATACACACACGAATATTATGCAAATATATTGAAATATTTGTGTAATAAAAAAAAAAATTTATCAAATTCTATATAGAGAAACAAGCACGGATGAACATCCGTCTGATGTGTCGCCCACGCGAGTTCGATCGCTATATCTATACAAACAAAATAATAATACATACATATTATATTATTATATAGGTATAAAATATATATTTATAATAATACACAAAATACTATTTGGACGTCACGCGATGAATACGATATTTCCATCAAACGGTATTCATCTTCGCGTGTTCACACACACACAAATATAATTATTCATTAATGTATTATATTATAATAAGGTCGTTTCGGGCGCGTTTTATATGCGATATTGACACCCAACGAGATCGTCACACATAAAATTATATTATATGTGCATGTATATTATAATAATCGAGGACGGACAAAACGCCTCTTATCAAATAAAACGAGTGTAATTATATTTCGTTTATAGATATACTGATTATAAACACTTCTGGTCAAGCACCTTATATTATGTGTCATCTTGTACCGTATCCATCCATTTTTGCAGACTATTATATTATATAGATTGAAAACACGTCGACGCGACGATTTATTTTGCGTTTTATCGTACGAGTATTATTATTATTATATAAACCACAGATTTCGTTCGAACCGTCGTTAAAATAAAATATTATAGTTTAAGGTCAACCGTGACGATGAAAAAAGTATTTATTTATCGTGTACACTTAGAACGTATTGATACTATTATCTTTTGTATGTGTTTTTCGGTTTCGTTTTAATTTTTTCCAAGAAATATTATCGATATTCTTCACATCGAATGCGTATTTAACTACCCGTAACGGACTCCTATATATGGATTATAGCGGTTTCGCTCGATTGCAGCGACTACCACCGAAACTATATGTTTAAAAAAATCGACTTGAACCATACGAATAAATATAACGTGCGTGCACGTTTGACACACGTGGACACGAAAATTTTAACGTATTGCAAAATTGTATTAATTTTCAAAATATATAGTGAAGTCATGGGCATGCCACCAATAGTATAAACAGCATATTTGTATCCGAGACTGTAAAGACATAATAATGTTGTAATAATTAAATATAGTGTATACATTTTATAATTTTCGAGTTCAACCACGTATATCAAAAAAATTTTAAAACGTTCAAATAAATATTTTATCATACCACCAATGATACGATAGTGTTATATAATATTATGTATAAGTGCCTGTTTTCATCCCTTAACGTAATATTAAGCTTTGTCTCATTAATAGTTTTAGTCGAAGGTCGAACGTATACCTAAGTGGAAAAAATAGTTGTAAAATTCGAATTAAAAATTTATTGAAATTTGTCTATTATTTTTCATTATAAACGATATAACAATATAAAGATAAATATTTGAATTTCCAACTATGATTTATGTACGTTTTATTTGATTTTATAAAAATATGCAATCTAAAATTGATAAAAAGTGGCCTAGTATTGGCAAGGACGAAAAAAGTACAAATTAGTATGGAAAACGTTTTCAAATTTAAACGATTTAAATTTATGTGTACTTATGAATTTTTAATAATATCGCACATATTCGCGACTAAAACTTAATATTAAACACGATGCAATTGACGATAGTATAAGCATTGGAAAACACAGTCAATATATAAATAGTTATCTCGCATTAATGCTTTGATTTACTTATAAAACGAATAAAGTGAATTTAAATTTTGAAAGAATAATCTAATATGGTATTATTCTTTATTGAGATCTAGAATAATACTTTTTTAAACGTATATAAATAATATAACATTTATTGTGTAATTTTTATGTTTCGTGACACGTTTAATTTTAATCGTTCTCCTCGGACCCGACTAGACAAAATATAATGTTTACGTTCGTATAATAATTCATCTGTTCGTCGAAATAATATTATACAACGCACAACCCCCGAGTGCGTAAATAAAAATTTCATAACTGCTCCATATAATATAATATATATACAATATTATTTTCATGACGCGAATTTTATATAACGAAATAATAAATAATTCGCATTGTTCTTCATCGCATTAGTTTATTAGTTTATTAGTTTAGGTACCTTATACAAGTATATTATTAGGTGTATAGTAAACATTGCGAAATAATTGTATTTAAAAATGCGTAATATTTCGGTCGTTTTCTCGTCACGTTACTTACTTCATTGATCATTAGCTTCCTAGACCTCGACGTCTACCGTCTGAAACAAAAAAACATAAACAACACGTGTATGAGTATATAAATTATTGCTCTCTGTATATAATATATTAATATTATAATATTATTATTATTATTATTATTATTATTATTATTATTATTATAGTCTTCGGGCAAAATGAACGCCATAACGGATGACGGACGCGCGCGGTCGGGAGATAAAATTGCAGTTATCATTATATTGTCCCGCTAAATGAGTGGTAGGAAACATTCTTTTTTTTTTTTTTTATATACGTTAGAATCGATTACAGTCATCAATAATTTCAACACGTGGGAGTAAGGTGTGCGGGAATTTTACTTATTTTATACACTTTAAGAAATATATTTTATCGCGACACGCGTTGTAAATATTGTCGGTGTGAAATAATAATAATAATTACACCAGCTATTTATATTATAAATAGGTAGGTACGAGAGAAGTTGTAAACATATTTTTTTTTTTTAAACGCGTATACTCGTATAAATTAACGTAAACGTATATTTTTAAAATATAATATTTTATCCGCTCGGTTGTGAAATTATACGTATAAAAAAAAATATGTATCACTTTTAATGTCTATATCCATAATATAATCTCACGGTCATCTGTTAAAAACAATAGTTGACATTTGAATTTTAAATATTATATATATGTATATTTTTTATTATAATATTATTCATATAATACGTGCAGTATTCGCGACATAATATCGCGTTGATTTCGTAATCAAATAAGAAAACGAAACAACAACGTTTCTGTTTACTTTTTAAACAGAACTTTTTTTTTTTTTTTATTATTATTCGGGACTTATTTTGTTTTGTTCGTCGAGGTATATACAATTTTAATTTAATTTGGTCGGTTAACTTTGTATGTGATTTAAGACCAGAGTTTTTATATATATTATATATATACGATTTCGCATTGTTCGTCGTCTCCTCGTGATGTATAATATTATTATTATGACTATAGGTATATACAGAATGGTTTTGGACACGCTAATTTAAGTTTCGTTCGGTTCGGGTCGATCACGACTCGCGAAAGGGTCGAACTCTATAATAAAAGCTTTTCCCGACGTCATTTTCCCGTTCTTGGAATTATAATATGGTCGAAAATCCTATACACGTTACATAATGCGTGTCCGTAACGAAACTCCATGCTTTAAGGCAGGACTTTCCGTCGTATATTATTATTATAATTTTATAACATATTCTGACGATAATATTTTGGTTACAACAATTTATTTATTTTTCTCCTGCAGTTGTCCTCATATATATACCATATTATATATAATAGTTTTGTGGCCTCGCGTTCTCATACACGCGCATAATATAATATAATATTATAATATTAAAAATATATAATTATTTAATCGATCGTGTCGTAAGAATATAATAATAATTAATATATCTGTAATTTGGAACACGCATATAATATTATTATTATTTTAATTCAACCGATGATTGATATTTTATTAGTAGTATACTGAACGCATAAATTTCACAGAACCACGGTATATATACAAATTACATATATATATATATATATATATATATAACATATAAAAATTTGTGTGTTTTTTTAATGAATTTATCTAATGAATCGCATATAAATGCCTTATATATATATACCGTAAGCGTCTTATTAGTCGTTGCATAAGAGTTTCGTATTATGTCCGTATATAACGAAAAGACTATAATATGTATATACTTAAACGTATAATATTAATATTTAAATTTGATTATATTTTATTGGTGAAACCAGCTGTAGCGTATATTATAATATAATATATATATATATATATATATAATCGCATAAGATAACCAGTAGATAACGATAGGTAATGATTATAAAATGTCAACTTATAAAAAATGAATATTTTAATATTAATTTTAATATTTTTTGTTGGTTATGCGGTATAAAACAAGGGAAGGGACCGATTATGGGGGGGGGGGGACGAGAGCAAGAAAGAACGGTGCAGAATAATATTTTTTATAAATAATATTCTACGTTTTTACAACGCGTGTGTATACGCATTTATGTTTTATCGTGAATACAAATAATTTACGACGGATATAATAATATACACTCCGCAGAACTTCCACGCACATCCGGTAAAAATATATTACATAGATGCGATGTGGTCGTCGAAGTAGAAGCGTTCTATCAATGCTGGACCGGTTTGACGTCCCGAATCGAGTATAGTTTAAAAACAGGAAGAAACGAAAAAGAATATACCTACGAAATGTAAAGTTTAATATAATATAGACGTTGCGTCGTCATAATATTATAATAAAATTGCATGTACATGGTCCATATACTTAAGTATATCATAATAGTTTTTGGAAAATCAAAAATATCAACTTCGTGTCGTCTTCGATGAGAGAAACAGAAAAAATTTATTAGGATCGTTTTTTTTCTTTTGTATTATAGTCTTTTGATCGACACGCGCATTATAAATGACTGTTTCTATAAAATTTATTAATTTTACAATCGTTTAATTTCACTCGTTATCGTCATTATAATATGTTAATATGTCATATCATAAACGGATAACAGAATAGAAACAAAATCGTGCGAATTAAGAAATAACGACCAATTATATTTTTTATAGATATTTGATTTTATATCGTTTGTCAATGTTGGAATATAATTATTGTGTTAAAAGAATACGATTTTAATATTATACAAATAACAATTAATTACTAATAATAAATAATTAACTTACAGTCTAATTCTTTAAATTATAATATTTCAGATTTTTTCTCCTTCTATATAATACGTTTTTGATCGTTGATTTTAATAATTTCTAATTTTCTAATAACATCGCGGTTCGGTCACATTAGGTACTTTATATTGCGTATAATATATTATATTATTATATTATTATTCGCATTACTGCCAACGGGTAGTTATTATATTGTTATGCGACATACGTATATTATCATACATATCTATAATAAATCACAACCGCTGTATATAATATTAATAATAATAATTATTATTATTATTATATGTAACACGAAAACACAATATTATATTATATTGTAAACACGGGTCGTCGTATAATATTACATGGTTTAACATAATATTATTACAACGTGTATACTATACGAGTTTCGACAATGCATAGTAATATCATCTGATTATAATAAGCAATTTTCTCGCGACGGGCGGCGGTTCATTACCAATTGCGGTCGTGTACCGCAGAGAGTTCTATCCGCGTAATAATATAATACTCGTATTATCATCGTGTATTATTGATTTTAAATCGTATCGATACGGTTCGTGTATATACTTGTGGCGTATATTTTTCGCAAACGACTTGGTTTTCAAATGTCCCTTCGGATAATATTATAATTTTTTATATTATGTAGGTATTACATCCGTACGGAAACTCGCAAGTCGCGCGATTAACTCTTCAAATCATTCCAACTATTTTAATAGTTTGTTATTGTTATCGGTTCGCCGGCGGCGATTTTACCGGTATTCAGCCTACGTATTACGTATATGTATACCTATATAATAAAATATGCATCAGCTCGTCGCACACACCTCAGATTTAAACCAGTCCGAAATGGACTGTGTAAAAAATTACACTTAAATGTTAAATTCCATTCCGAGCGATCGAAATCGTACTTTTTTATTTTATCTGTCGAATAATGTGAAATAAAGTGATGGTTTCCGAACATCGTCAATCGTATAATAATTATGATTATTTAATTTTAACCTACGCCTATTTTTTTTTTTTTAATTCAGCTCTCCAGCTGATCGTACCTATTATGTATATATTCTGGAGAAAGGAACGATAGACACAAAAAGTTCGCCTTGGCCGTGCGAGTCTGCACGCGGTTCTCGATTTCTTCTGGACCAGGGTCAACTTTCTACAACAGTATATAACCCGTATTAACGCGCCGTGTCGCGGTCGATCAGCCCCTCGGGACGAAATTATTTAACACTACATCATATCGTCAAGAATCACGTCGAGAATCGCTATGAATAATATAGTTACATATTATTATTATTATTATTATTAGGTATTGTTATTATAGCTGTACGCGAAAAAACTGCAGAGATATCTTATAATCTTACACGAAACGACAATAATCGTTGTGTGAAAAATATAATAATTATTCACGTGTAAAACGCGATATTTATATCATATACCTACCTAAAATCGATCGTTTATTATAAACGTAATATTATTTTGTCGATCCGACGACTGATGAAAATAAAAACTTTGTATTTGTTTTTCCTTCGAGACGAGCACACGCCTCTATATTATATTATATAATATATAATAATATGTGTCGATAATTAGCATAAAACTAACATTTGCGCGCTTGTTTCGTCCGATGAATATATTATTATTAAAACGTGTAAAATATAAGTTTTTTTTAAAACAACTTTGCGGTTTTATAAATATACCTATATACCATGGTCGTATTAATATTATTCCAAGCAGAAGGTGACGAAGAGACGAAGAATCACGCATTTCGCGCATTTCTACGCACGTACAACAATAAACGCGTATATTACAATATATAACCGCGTATAGAAGCGAGTTTGAAAACTTTTTCCAGAAAAATACATAATTTTTCTACCGTTTTTATCGGCCATTTTTTCGCGTAAAAATATAGTTTATAACCCTAGGCTAGGTCGTTTTTTAAATAAGTAATTAAAATGATAATATTATATAAAAAATAAAACCGAAAAGCGAAACGTTTAGGTCATGATGTTTAGACGTTTATACTTACAAATCGTATTATTATATTATATAATAATGCGCAAACACAAATTATAGCGTCCAACGCTGAAACGCAATAGTAAATAGTCTTGAAACGAAACGATGAACGCGACATATTTAGTTTTGTGTGTCGAATGTGCGAAGAGACTGAGGATAAATTTATAATTTAATTTCGTACGACTTTGCAAAAACGGATTGTTCGATGCGAAAATAGAAATACCTCCCATTACTGTATTTCGCATTATTGCGTTTATTGAATATATTTTATTTGTCTCTCGAATTATCGATTCGATATGAAAATATACCTACGTAATATATTTTACGCGTAAGTGTGTACGCATACGATTGTTGTATAAGAAAAACAATAATATTGTTCTTATATATAGACGAATTTTTTCGCATTTTATATAGTTCCTGTGTGGGGAGGAGGAGGAGAGGGGCGATAAGGAGAGGTCAACCTTTACGGGCATTGTCGTTGCAGACAAACCCTCGTAGGAGACGGCGTCCTATACGGACAAAGTGCGCGACCCCCGAGAAGTCTCTTTCACTTGCTGCAGTGTCCTTGAGATTCTTTTCAATAAAACCAGCGTGCTTTCTATGTCCATTGTAATGCAAGTAAGTGCGTTTATTATTTATTTATTTTTTTTTTTTTACTCTATCGATTTATGCGGGGAAAAAATAAAAATAAAATTTAATAATGCAATTATCGAACGTATATATTATAAAAATGTGAACGTAAAAATATTTTTTTTTGCGGAATGTAAGCGCAGGTAATAATAATAATAATAATAATAAATGACAACGAATAATAAAATAATGCATTGTATTTATTTTAATATAATGTCAGTCGATGCCGATCTGCAATTCGAAGGATGGCATGCGCGCCGACGCCAAGTGCATTTTTTGCTATGCGATGCGATTTTTTCCCCCCCGACAGCGGAGTGATGTAATTATTTTAATGTTATGTATTGTGTATCTAAATGAATGCATTTGCATCTTTTGTGCGCAAAACAAATGACATTTAAAAATGTAAATAACTCGTTTTAAATCGATCGTTTAGAAAAAAAAAAATCGATTAATCGACTATAATTATAAATTTATAATCAATATATTGTGCGGATAACACAATTATATAATAGAATAATTATTATAACACGTTAACTATATATTATTATTATACGATAAAAAAATAAAAAATAATAATGATTTTTCATTCAGAGACCGCAAGTAAATCGATTGTTTCAGAAGAAACAATAAAAATCATCACACAATAAATAATAATAATTATGTGTGAGTATATATAATACTGTCGACGTTTTTTTTTTTTTTTTTATAATGTTTAACTCGTGTGGATAAAATGTGATAGGGAACAATATACCTTCACTATATAATATATATGTACATTTTACGTCTCCAACAAATTATAATCGTGGATATTATATATTATACTATATGGGGTCTTTGGCGTATACCCGTAACCGGGTAGATTGTTATCGGTTTTTTTTCTGGTTTAGTATTAAAATATTATGATAATAATAAAATCTAATATTATATATAGGAACGACCCGTGGACACCCCCCGCTAACAGTCCGAAGACCATAACGATTGATATTAAAAAAATATTATATTGTTATTTGTTAATTGTGTATACTGTATACAGAATTCATATGACATATAAAATGGATCTATCGGGAGACTCCGATGGAATAATTTGTGAACACGATGGGGTTTCGACTTAAGAGTTAAGACACACAGATTGTTGCGATGACCAACAACAGATATTACAATAATTATTAGACACATGCGCGGTTATACGAATAAATCCATCTCCGACAGCATCCTCTATGACCGAGATATATTTGTATTATTATTTAATATATTACCTCAAACGCAATCATAACAAGTTGGAACGAATGATATTATAATATTACTCGTGCAATAATAATACGAAATGTACCACATTATGTTACAAACCTTGGACCATATATTTTTTAAAACTTGTTATGCCACCCACGCCGCGGCCGTCGCACGTACAAGATGACTTTTAAATTTATATTATAATATTATGTATTACACGGAGTTTAAAAGTTTTCCAGAAAAAAAATGAATTATTAATAATAAGATAGATGTATGTGTTATATGTATGATATTATTGTTATCATCATAACATAATATTATAAGGTTGGAAATTGATATACTGAAATTTTGCGTCATTTTTAAGCCAGAATTATGCGATAATGTAATCTCGAATAAAATTTTTATTTTCATCTCTTACGTAATTTTTTATTATTTTTTAAATACAACGTATAAGTGTTTTTTTTTTTTTGTTTTTTTTTTAGTATCTTTCTCGTGAATTCCGCTGTGATTTCTTTTGACTGGGAGTGTTTTGAGTGGGACGAAAGCTTTTTGTACAATACGTTTCGTCAACTTATTTTCGTTTTATAAACTATTATAATATTAAATTTTTAATATATTAAATTATTAACAGCTAAACTAACAAATAATATAATATACTTATTGATCGCTCGCGATATAATTCAATTTAACGCGTATTTTTGCTGGAAAGTCTGCGTGAATCTACGATGAACATTATAAATTTATAATGCACACAATACGTTACAATTATTACTTCTAATGATTTGTTGTCTTCGTCTCGACTTTTTACACGCACATAATATATTATATAACACGTGGCAGCAGGTTAATAATAATTTCGCGACACTTTCCGCGATCAAAATATTATTTACTTCAAAATAATTGGATGTATTTATTTACTGCTACAACGAGACGATAGTCAAGATTGGTGCGTGTTCGACTTCGGCCAAATAGATTTTGGCGAACGCGGCCACGAAGAGTTTGAAGAACGACAGGAATTTATATCACTCGCTATTTTAATCGTTTACATAATATACCTACTACTCGTGTCAAAACTCAAAAAAAATTACGCCTAACCACCATACGCCGAAATGATTTACGCGGTAATATATCATATTCGTCTGCAATAAAATCATATAAAACATTCAATGAAACATTGGCGTCCCTGCACGTATAAATAGTAAATAATCCGTAATTTCCGGCGAGTCCCCTAAAATTAAAACGGGCTCGACGTTTTTATAAATTGTTATTTTTTTTAATTTGTCGAGATAAGAGGAACCCGATTTCCGATGAAAAAAACATGGCATGTGGACAATTTTTGTAGTAATAAATATTAACAAAATAGAAACACACTGTATACATAATAATAATATGTAAAGCGGTTAAAAAATTTTAGATTTAAGATTTTTTAAAACATATTATTTTCAAACGTCGTGCGTTTAAGTTTACACGTTTTTTTTTTTTTTTTTTTTTTTTTTTAATCAGCCTACAGGACTGTTGGAAAATTTTGGATTTTATCACGAAAACCGAATATTATCACAAACACAGATGTGTGAACTGCAGGGCAAGTGTGTGTATAATAATTTAAATCAGATCAATGAATTACCACGATAACAAACCAAAATGTGTGTGTAGGCGTATACATAATATGTATCGCGAACAAGGTTATATAGGTGGCGGAATTTAACGACGCGTTATCGCAGCATCAAACTGCAGTATAATAATACAGACCTAACTAAAACTAATCTCGCGTGATAATGTGTATATAATATTATATAATATGTATGAAATACGTAGGTATTTTCGTTATATCGCGAAACGTTTTTTGGAACGAATATAATATTATAACACCGTCGATTTCCTATCATGATGGGTACTCAAACGTAACATAATCGAATGATATATTATAATATATTATAATCGAATAATTGGGTAGGTACATTTCTTACGCGACGAGTAATCGATGGACTATAAAAATATTATTGCATATATGTATATTATTATGCACTTCGAGTTTTTTCAACGACAGATGGTGAAATTGACCGACCATACTCGTATAATAATTAATACTACGTATATAATATATAATATTATTATTACACTTGTCCACAAGTGCACATATTGACATAATATAATGGCGATATAATTTTATACAAACAAAGAGTAATACTAGTAGTCGCATTAGATAAAACCGCATTTGGCGTATATAAAACCAGTACGTTTATCGTATATAGTGTTAAGTATAGGTATATATAAAACAACACACAACGTAACGGTATAAACATATATGTGTTTTATCTATTATATTATTGTTTGTGTTTGTAGTATTTATGAAAACTGCTACGAGTAAGTTTATATTATTATATTTTAAAAGAATATTATAATAGTATCGAGAAGACTCGCCAAATCATAATATAATTCGTTAATATGAATATTCGAATATTCACCGTTGTGGTTTTTACGAAAATGAAAACGTTCAATTTCACTCGAGGAAATTCGATTTTCTTTTTTTCTCGAAAAAAAAAAACGTATTGTTTAAAGTAACCAGGACGACATTTCACTACTCTCAGATTTGAATATTAATCGAGATGATATAATCTATATAATATAATATAATATATGGATTTCTGTTTGTTTGTTTGTCCTTATGCATTCCTAAAATCCTAAATGGCTGAACCGATTGCGACAAAATTTGGTACAGAGATATATTAGACCTATGGGCAGATGATAGACCAAATTAAAAAGTGATAGGCCTAATCCCGGAGGTATAATTAAACAGGGATTTTGAGATTTACGATGGAAATTTTTGTTTATAGATGCTATTAGTTTTAATAATAATAATAATAATAATAATAATAATAATAATAATAATAAT
>JAIUCT010000018.1:6561116-6588736 GCA_021307375.1 Tetraneura akinire | reverse complement strand
ATAATAATAATAATAATAATAATAATAATAATAATAATAATAATAATTAATGCGAAAGAAATTATTTTCCCTGAATTTGTTATTATTAATATTTATTATTTGTTTCCATGGCACACGCGTTAGGTTAGGTTAAATATTAAAGTTTTTATTGATATTTTTTTTTTTTTTATTATTATAATGACCACATTTCTATGCAGTTATGCCTCCCCCCCCCCCCCAAAAAAAAAAAGATCGATCGGTAGTTCTACGTCTCAAGCACGAAAGAAAAAGGTAATACAAGCTTCAGAAACAATTACATAATGATAATAAACTAAATTGAATATCGTTGTATACTTAGTATATTTTAATCGTTATCATTGTTTATGTTTAAAAATATACTGCTAGCAATGCTAGCATAATCACAGGTAACGAATTTCACACAAATTTTGAGACGTATATGAGGTAGAATTTTTAACGGGCTACGATGGTGCACGGGTTCAGCTAGTATATTTTAAAATATTATTGATTTGCCTAGCACGTTGAATTTATTGCATGTACGACGTGTATATAATATTATATCGTATATTATCATTTTACATACGGTAGCAGAAAGGACAAACATTTTTAATTCCACGTTTAAAATTATATTATTTAATATTTAATTATTACGCCGATCAATATACGAACATTATATAGCTGCACAGTATCGTGCACGCCCATTAAAAACATCACAATTTATATAATATATATATTATTATTGTTTTTACGTTTCAACACTATTAGTTATTGTAAAGTGTAAACTATACATGTATATATAGTAAACATTCACATGCATGTTCACATTTCGCGATAAATTAGTTAGAAAATCTTTTACGATTATAAAAAAAAATAAACTATACATACCTATATAATTATATTAAAACCATATAAACGTTGAACTATTTGTATTGTATTATATATTTTTTTTTTTTACTATTTTTCCCCAATCAATTATAATATCGTCAACGAGCCGGCGATTCGGACTGTTTCATACATCGTCTTTGAGACTTCCGATACTTCCAGCTTCCTCTTGTTCGATTTTAGTAATCTCTATAGGTGTTTAATAATCTCTGCTAGTTTAATGGTTCAGGCTGAATTCGTATTACAATTATTATTATTTTTATAATTATTGTGCATATAACATATTAACGTATATCTGCAGACGTCGTAACCACAGTCCAGAAAAACCGCGTGCCAAAAATCGCTGCGGCCAAATTGACCTTTTATATAATATTAAACCGCGGAAGGAACCGTACAGAATATGAGCATTGCTGTTTTAATTCGGAGCCCTCTCGCGGCCTATATACGCTACCAGAGAGAGAGAGAGAGAGAAATACAAAAAGAGACAGACAGAGAGAAAAAGAAAAAGTTTTATGACCGGGTATCTAGGCACTCGTAGAGTGTCCAAGCGGACTAAAACGTGCCAAAAATAAATGAGTGTATAAAACGCTATAAACCCGGATTCAACAGCGAGAAGTGAAACAATATACTAACGTATAAAAAGAAGAAAAATGTGTATATATAATATTAATTAGAAACACATTATAGACGAAGGACAATAATAATAAAATAGTTATTATAAATTTTTAATCCATAATATTATGTTAAATTTGGAAAAATATTTTTATAACGAAACGTAACACCATCGTTTTGATGTATAAAGTACATATTTAAATTTCCAAATTCAATTCTATACCGTTATACATAATATGTGTGTCAATAGTTTTATCATTTATTCATTTCGATCCGTTTGGTATTAATTAGTCGCGGACATAATTATATCGAATTTTCGATTCTTAAATAATATCTCGACAATACGTCATTTCGAAAGTTTATACGAGTACTTTACGTTTTAAATCAAATTTGGTCTATTTTAAATAATACGGGTCAATCATTAAAAGTTGGCATGACATTTCTTTAATTTTTTCTCGTATAAATACTAATAGACTAGAAGATCCAATAGTTATACGTGAATGACGTGCGTTTCAAAGTTTTTACCGGATTACTGTAGTTAGTGAAGTGTAAACGAAAACTTATTGTCGTGTTACAAACAACACGACGGCTGTATGACCACGTGGAAAAACGTATAACAAAAGTTTGTTATAAAATCATATTTTTTGAAACTGGAACAACTAGCAAACTAAACGTAAAAACACTATAATTAATAAAAAACAAATAGGTACCTAAATTATATTTATAGTTATATATTATTTTTAAATAGAAAATACGTGTTGTTTCAAAATCAAAAGTGAATACTTATATAGGATGAACCAGAAGAGTACAAATATAACGTTAATAACATATTAAAATATACAATAGAATAGAATTAACCAAAAAATATATAAGAAAATTTCATTTTTCAAATAAATTTAATCTTTATATTTTTTTTTCGTCATACATAGTTAATTTATATATAAGTACTTTTATGTAGCACAATAATTTTGTAAATATGGTAATTTAAATATTAAAATCATTAATAGATACCTCTTATATTACATTCTTATGCAATTCTACATTTTTTCTTAAGTTAAATAAGGTTATATTGATGTTTATCAAAAATAAAAAGCAACATTAAATTTTTAATTAATTTAATAATGTTATTTAATTGTATTAACTAAGGTTACGAGTTAGAAAAACTTGGTTGTGACTTGTTCGGTTTTGTATGAATTTGATGCATAAACTGTTGATGATGTTCATAATATATGTTTTCAAATGTTTATTATCAGGCGCGTTTACTATTTGAGAATTCGTAATTTGAAGTTTACCCAAAATTTATAAATGAATATTTTATGATCACGTATGGATTTATATCTATATGCATACTATATTAATATATTGTGTACCTATATATTATCAGATTTTCTGACCTCGAGGTTTTATTTTCCTGTTGACATAATCAGACGTATAACTGTCTTAATTATAATTTTATCAACAAAAAACATATTCATGTGTACTTAAAATCATGAAACATTTGGAAAAAAAAGTGTTTATTGGGGTCAGACTACGCTATTAAACCATAATAATCATAAAACGTAATACGCATAATATACTATGTAGACTTCACAGTAGTTCGTCTATAACGGCTACTGCAGGTTCTTAAAATCATCGTTAAACGCATCATTACGTCGGAGGTTACATTTCGGAGACATTAGAATTTAAACAGCTCATTAAAATCAAATTATCGTTAAATCGCGTTTTATAATACCGATGTTGATATCAGTTTACCTGCAGACTTTTAGGAAACTCAATAACTCATCGCGAGCCAAAGTGTGTTTAAATATATATCGTAATTCGTGATAAAATAATTAAAACAAGTCGATGACAGTGTTTTGTAGAAAGGGCGTAACCCACAAAAAATCAAAAAATGAACTTTTTAGTATCAAAATTTTCAGAAAAATCAAGAGTATAATAATTAATAAGAGTGTTTATAAACATAAACTTGGTATTTTACTATAACAAAAATACTAAACACCATATCAGTATATTATTATTTTTTTTCTGTAGATCTTCTTCATATACGATATATCCATTAATTTACACAAATATTTAGATTGTTATTTGCACATAGACTATACATAACCGTCTGACGGTGATTTATTTACAAATCAAATTCGTTTAAATGGAATCAGAAAATGTGACTTTTAAACAATGATAAAATTCTGCGAATTCGCCGACTCGTATAGAAATTTTGACATTTCAATAATATACTCGCGTGGTAATAAATATTGTAATCGAAACTTATATTGTCGATAATCGCGTTACAAATCGCGGAGATGAATAAGAGTATATAATATGATAATGTTATGTGCATATTTTAATTGCGGTAACGCGACTTGACCGTAAATGGTCAATCGTTTAGGTACAATAGGACATTATTCTCGGTACGCCCTACATGAAACGGATTTCGTAATAGCCGCAGAAAAACACAAATCCAAGTTAATGTAACAGTTTGACGGAGTGTTGCACATACTGTACGTGTCATCAATAATAATAATAATAACAATAATAATAATAATATTGCAAACATAAAAAAAAAAAAATATTATGAAGCTTATTATAGTTTTCGAAATTTGAAAATCCGTCGAATACGTGTACCTATATAAACAGGACGATCATATTTCATATATAATACGGTGGAAATTGCGTAATATAAGACAAATATGATATTTCTTTACAATGTTAAATCGATTATTTGATGTGTATTAGTGACGTAACCAAGGGAAGAACTTTGGGTCCAGACCCCTCTTGGGCTGTATAAATGTTTAAATACATATTTTTAATAGATATCTTTAATAAATAATACATTTTCTAAATATTTATCGAAATTCACAAATTACCGTCGTGCTATGGTGCGTATTATCTTCATAAATCATAATATTGTAAATAAATGTTTATTAGAATTATCTTATTTGATATTATTTAGAATTAGGATATAATATGAAAATAATTTCCGTGGTTAGATCTCCTTCCTCCTTAAACAAATCCTGTGTTGATGTGTAACATCAATTTCCAATCACCTCATATAATACGAGTAAATATATATATATATATATACTATATATAATACATTAATAGGTACTTCTTAAAATCGACTAAATTATTGAATACTCGTATATTGATTGATCTTCGGGGGCGATGACCGCGTCAAAAAGAGCAATTAATAATTAATATAATAATATTTCGGGAATATTTTAATTCCGAAATCAATACGATTCGCGTGGGTCTATATAAATACCACGGTATGCGTATAATATACCGTAGTAAACACTAAATACCAATAATATTATAATATTATATACGCGTGCGCACAGACGCGATTTTTGCTGCGACATGCGAAAGGTGCGTAGTATATACCTCCGGGGATAAAAATTCTCGTTCCGGTGAAACCTATCCGTCTCTATATATGCGTATGAAGGGCATGCAAGTCTCCATGAACAGAATCACGTCGTACTTAAGTACTTATATATATTCGATTGGTATAAAACGATATTTATTATCAATATTAAAATTATAAATACTGTTTTCATTATGTTTTCGCGCGATGATAAAAAATTCAAAATAACGCGATTTTTGAAGTCAAAAATTTTGCGAACACACATATATAGTGTAATATATAAAAATCGATAAAAATTTTACACGAACGTTTTACCTGCAGTAGTATGGCGGATGTAAACCGTTGCGAAAATCGCGATAACTTTGTCGTAACAATAATAATAATAATAATAATATAATGTACCGCTAACGCGAAATAATATAATTTATGCTACAATTATTGTGATACTAAAATATTTTATACGTTAGGAGAGACCCAAATGTAACCTTGACCGTGTCTTCGAGGGAATTGGATCACAGTGCTTATTCCGAAAATGTATACTATTATAATCGAATTAAAATCTGGGTTAAGTGAACGTCTGCGGCGGGAAATACACATTTTACGATGAGTGGTGAGGTGGTTCTTTTTTTATACAAAATAATAATACTGTACATAATATTATAATATTACGTATTCGACGACGATTTTACGGAAGACAGAGAAAGAGACGAATGAATAATAATAATTTTTGTTTTAAAAAAAGTTAAGTCATTTTTTTGCACGATAGAAAGTCCCTCATCTATGAAATTATTTGAGAGTTCCCGTGTTCAACTCTTTACGGCAGGTCAAACACGTTTCGCCGGTAATAACGTAATGCGATTTCCATAATAATAATAATAATAATATTTGTAAAATAATGATAATCGACGTGGTGTGATTTTTTCGTATTCCGAAAAATAATTTGGTTAAATACACCTATGCGTTTTCATTTTATGCATCATGCATTCATGAATGTATAAGTATTCCGATATAATAATGTTTCTGGAGCGATAACTTCAATTTAATACAGTTTTTTAATATTATTTTTAACTATATAACTATTATATATTATGTTTTTACAATAGTATCCCAATATTGTTTTTTTTTTAATTTTTAATTAACTTTCATTGATATTTTTAAGACAGCTTAACGTTACTACATTAGGCATTTTTAAATTCATATGAGATATGACCAATAAGTTATGGAAAGTTTCACATATTGGAAATCTAGTTCATGAAAAAATCGATTTCGCTTCGTATATAAATAGTAGTTTTTCAAAAATATAATTTATACATACGCGTAATATCTTAGATAATCGTTCCATCATGACGTATAAAATCGACAATTTTTACTTTATTCGCCAGAAACAAACAAAATTATATATTTTTTTTTTTTTTTTGTATTCGTTTGCCTTTTAGAATTAAAACGTATACTATGATGTATCCGATCCCTTATTCCGTGACGTTGAGCGATTTTGTATTTTAAAATTCCAACGATTACATACGGATCGCAGGATTATAGTAATAAATTCCGGGCGTTTCGGTCTCCCGTATGAAATAGTAATATGCACGCCACATGTGCCGAACACACGATGTGAAACGAGTAAAAACGTGGTCGATATTTTTTCGTTTGTTTAACATTATTCCTGGAAGAGCGTAATGACACGGAATAATAATTATATATGATTATAAAGGCCAAAATTTCGTTAGAAGTATAAAAAAAAATAAATAAATGAATGAATAACACTTAGCACACAATATTTTTCAGTTTACAAGGAATCTCATGATACGACGTAGTCAACGTACCCATATAGAGTTCTAGGTATCCAATTCATATTCACCGACCGTATAATATAATATTATTATTGTCACGCGTTTAAAAACTTTATTACGTCGTGTCACACGTTCTAATAAGATGAAATTATCTGCTGTGAATTTTTCAAAATCGACAGATTCAATATTTAATTTGTCAAGTAATATAAATATGAACTATGTAGGCTGTTACTTATATAGTTATATTTAACGTACAGAAATGAACGATCCGCATGGTGTTTTCTTTTTAAATGTACAAACGTAATTCAACAAGAGAGGGTACTTATACTTATCGAGGGTCCGAATGGCATGGTAGGAGAATGCTGTAATTATTGATAACATCATTTCGCAAAACAACGAATTTACATATATATTTTAAATTATTAAAATCACAATTAATACTATTATAACGAGTTATACCTGTATTTGGTAAAAAAAATGTATTTAAGGTAAGCGTATAATATTGTAATAAACATTATAATATATAGGTACTGATACATTTTTCACCTGGTAATACCTATTACAATGCTCATTGCTCGTACGAATTAAAAAAAAAAAAAAATACGATAATTTTATTTGATTGGGAACATAATATATAGGAATTTCGTAATACAAAATTATGGTCGATAAATATAATTTATAATAGTTTGTTTATCACGATTCACGAAAAATAATAGGATAAAATATTATTACACGAGGTGAAATATAATATCTATTGTGATTATATGGATATACCAATATATATAGAAGATATACTATATAGTCACTGTAATTATAATTAGTCGACGTTAATATAATATTATAAAATAAATATTTAACTGTGCACAATAATAATACAAATATAATATCGGTGTTGACGTGAGTGTTATTAGTGTATTTAGGTACTAAAACGACGAGATAGCAATTAATATATAATAATGTACAAAAACGCATATTTTCATATAGCTGCGCAGTTATTTTAAGTTAGACGAATCATTAAAATTCGTTTCGCTATAATTATTAAATTATAGACGCCTATTATAATACTACACAAGTCGTATTGGGTTTGATATGTATAGGTAGGTACCCATCATCGAAAACTTAATTGGTGATTTCTATAATATTATAAAAACGTGTGTATGTACAATGTACATAGTATAATAATTATACATTTATACTTACACGCAGCATAACAATAAAATATGCATTGTTAAAGTAAAAACAATGCGCGCGAGATTTAATGGATATTAAATACCTGCAAAATATTATAAACAAGACGATATATTTTAATAGTACCTATTAATTATTAAAATAATATTTACGAAAAAAAACTGTCATCGACTTCTTCAGAGGTTATACTGTTAGCTATGTGCTAAACACGTCATATTATATCTACCTATTATAGTTTTCATTATTATTTCTCGTATATTAAAAGTACCTACCTACATCGCCAGATTATCAACCGTTATTTTATTACACCTGAAAACAATTTTTTATTATAGATATACGTTTCTGTACATCAGTACGAATTATTATTATATGCCAGCTGTAAAATAATGATTAAATCCACATTACAAAATAATACACGTGATATTATACGCGTTGGCATGGGAACATAATTTGAAAAATCAAAAATATACCTAGTAAAATAGATAAAAAAAATTCACTTGGTACAACACTGCATACGTATATCGATGTAATGTGTTTAAACAACAAAAATTGTAATCTATATGGAGTGATTTTTTTTTTTTATAGAATGTATACACATTTCGCATGCAAATAACTCGGCCATCGCCTCAGTCACGGCAGATATAGCTCACGCGATATACCGTCTCATTCGCACCAGGCAATTTCATTTCAAGGGATGTTTTTATTTACCTATTAATAATTACGACTGGGCCGGTGGCGCCCGTACATTATTATTATCATTGTTTTTTATAAAATTGGCGTATTCCATATATTATAATTCGTTATGTTTTTTAGTGAAGGCCATCGAAATTATGCGCAAACCTGACCTTGAAAGTAAACGAATTTTAATCACAAATTAAATTTTGAATAATTATTATGCGGAAATGTTCATGCGGGCGATCTAGATGACATCACACGCTGTGATGATAAGTTGACCAAAATGTATACGACGACTATATTAAAATATAATATATTATAATATTAAACACATCGTATATAATATTATTATATTTATATTTATAATATAGCGATATGTGATGATACACTGCGGTCAGAACTAATATTATAACAAACAATAATAATAAAAAAATAATAATAGTAATAATAAACAATAATCCAAAGACGTCGGATTAATGACGCGCGTTGTAAACCTATTATACAAACCAATAGCATGCACGTATATAGTATTGTATACCTATATAATTTATACACACATGTACATAATATTATTATCACGACGACAAAGAGTGTATAATATATAAGAAATATAAATCAAACAAAAAAAATAAAATAAAAATTAAATAGGTATATCTCATCCCAACCGAAGGTTATATTCACTTATACATACATGTTATAAAATAAGTGTACTTGTATAATATTATGTCTTGTACGCCGAATAATGGTGTTTGCTTTCCATGAGTGTAATGTGCTATGTGCACGTGTTTATAAATAGTTAAAATATCCGTTTGAGTATGGCTAAAATATTTAATGTTTATAATATTCACCGTTATCCCAGCGAAGAAAAAAAAATTGTAAAGTTGACTTAAAAAGTACCTATATATAGATATAATAGGTATGTGTTGTTTGTTTTTTTAATTCCATCGCGTATATAATATAATTTTTTCGTAAATTTCATAAAATAATTGCATAAGTCGTGGTAATTCGATGTATTCGTACAACAATAATATTATTATATATTATGTACCTATTATAGCTGTATAATGATCATTACTGCGAGCACGCATCATATCATCGAGATAGAAACACGGAGAGAGAGAAATATCATGCTCAAGGGCTCGGACATATTGTAATGTATTATTATTATTATAGACGTACTGAGATATTTGAAGACGATTCGTGACTGATAACACGATTTTATAATCGAGAACTTAAACATATTATATATTTATATATTATAAGTATAACACTTCCGCGTATACCCGACATAATGACAACATTTGAACATATTGTACCTAGGTATATAATGTTAAATTTAAATTGCGAAATTTATATAGTTTTATAATCGTATACATGTGTACCTATAATAATAATTGCGTTCATTTATTTGTGTATATAAGTAGCATCTGTATTAGATATACATACAATAATGTGTGTATAAATAATACGTTAAGTACAATATTATAATTTGTTTTATGACATCGTGCGTTTATCTACTATAATTTAAATACTTTTTAGTATTTTAATATATCTACGAAACTATAAAAATACCAAGTATTTGGAAATACGATTATAACGTCGAATTACCATTATATAGTATACAGTTATTAGAACATAATGAGGATGAAAATATTATGATTTTGATTATTCAAACTAGGTGCAACGATTTAATACACTGGAAACGCGCGAAATTCATTGTTGATAAGAGCATAATTTGTATAATATTATATAGGTATAAAATAATATTATTGTACACGGTAACGGGTATGATGTGTAAATTATGTAATAATATAAAATAACAATCCGTTAATGATTTATTATATCTCTCGACAAAGGCATAGAAATCTCAAGGTAAAATTAATTAGGCATCACCAAGGAACAATGGAATTTTTTAACATTTTATCATTTTATTAATTATAATTCTAACAAATCGGAATTATTTCCTAAGTATTAAGCCATGTATAAATATATATATATATAATATTATATGCAATATATCATATTTTATAATATCATTACGATAGATCGCAGTAAGATAATAATATTGTAATGAGACAATTAATTTTTATAAATATATTTATTACAATTTACATCGTCCTCGTTATATTATATAGGAAGTATATAGGAACACTGAATGATTTAAAAATTTAAATACATGTCATATCAATAAAATCACGAAAAATTATATTTTTTATAACATACGTGAAAATATATTTGTAACAACATATTAAAATTATGTAATGGTATAATAACGAATTGACATTCATGTAAAACGTATACGATTAAATTTAAATTATTACCAGACAAATAATTAATAATATGTTTTCGATCATTTTGATATTATTTCAAGGGCATATCATAATATGCCATTTCAAGAATTTTTATTTTACATATTTTAAAATAATAACGATATCAATAAAATAAATCTAGATAACAGACACATTTATTATCGTGTTCGTTTTTACCTTATTATTTCTAGCTGTGATAGTGTGACCTATTATCACACGTACCATAATCATGCGTGTGAAATAAATATTTTGTCATTATTATTATTATACACTCGTTTTATATGTAATTTAATAAACCATTATCTGATGTTTAAATCCAGTAAAATATTCGGAATTATATTATTAAATGACGTCACGGGTCGTATGATCGTATATAATATAATATAATATTATAATAAACGCGGGCTAAATTATGAGCACTGCTAGTTTATTTCAATAATATATTTTTGAACATAAAACGTTTCGCTTGTGCGAGATAAGTCCCCCGAGGGAATTTGTGATTTTGCAAAACGTCTGATAAATACGTCCGTTGTGACGTTTTAATATAACTCATTAAAACACGAATTACATTATATTATTATATTTTATAAATTATATAAAATGGATATTTATGTTTTTTTTCTTTAATAATTTATATATCGCTTAATATTATTGAAGTATTTATCGAATTTGATTAAATATCGATCTTCTTTGATCTGTTTTAAAAATTTAACTCATTAAGCTCATCGCGATTACAATAATTATTTATACAAATAATATTATCGTATATTACTATATTATAGTAACGCGTGTTCGGATCGATAGAAATTCAAAATGATATGAATGCGAATGGCGAATGGCGAATCTGTCACAACAACAGGCAAAACGAATACGTATAATATACAATATTGCAATAATATTATAATATTGTATTTACGAAACGTATTAATATTATTTGCGGAAAACGATAATACGTTTTAACGCGAATTTTATAACATTTTGACGTTAAAACGAACGAGATAATTTGTTGGGAAATTAATCGAAATCCGTTCGAAATGACGAAACGAAATTATACTGAAGTTCAAGGAATTTATTGTAACATTTTGCGCATTATATTGTAAAAAGCATATTATAATCTATATACGTTTACGCAATTATATAAATATTACTATTGCAGATTAATCAGAATTTATAATTTATACTGTAAATGTCGATTAGGACTAGGAGGGTCCTGTAAATGATATAATATATTTTATTGTTGTTATTATTGTTGCAGACAGAAATTAATTCTTCGTGGATCCTTTATAAAAATCGTCCAGTATACCACGTGGTTTATGTCGCCATCGTCTTCCGTTCGTCAACTGGAGACTTCAGGTCTTGTCATAAGTTGACAGTCTCGTGCACGAAAACTTCTTCGCAGAAGGTACAATTTATATAATATTTATATTTGTGGTTATATGATTTTATAATAATTATTGTCGATGATCACAGATTTAGAAAAAAGAACTTTTGTTATCGTTTGATGTTCTATACAAAATACAAGGCTTCAGATGGAATGTTTTAATTTCGTTTCGTTTAGCAAAAAAAAAATATTTTACTCGTGTAATAAAAACTGTAAAACAATAATAAATCATTTTAAGATGGCGAATTTGTGGCAAAACGTCGTAGTTTTATTAAAAAATACAAACTCTAAAAATACAATCACGTTTTTCATATTCGTTATCACTTATATTGCAGATTAATTATAAATTATATTGTAATAATAAAAGTTGGCCAGAGTTTTCTCATTGTTTGTATATTATTTCTCTCGTTCGATCTCTGCTCGCATTTTATGCATTTCGTACCCGTAGTATCGAGTATCGACAATAAACGCGTAATATAGCGACGATAATCATCATGGACACGACTACGACATTATATACGGAAGAAGCGGACCATAATAATAATAATAATAATAATAATAATAATAATAATAATAATAAAATAATAATAATAATAATAATAATAATAATAAAATAATAATAATAATAATAATAATATGTATTGGGAATATAATATCGCGTTTAAGTTTTGAGCACTGAAACCTATTTAGAATTTCGAAACGCGTCTTTCGCACGCTTAGAATACGTGTGTTCGTGCGACGGCGTTTCTCGTTAAACTTTCAGAGACGTTTTAGTATTTTCAACGGAAAATTTTCCAACCCTTGAATATATTTCAAAACATTAAAGCCGTTATACGGCACGTGTAAATATTCAAATAATATATTACCATAATAATATATTATAATATTGTATAGTTTATAGTGTGTGTGTGTATATAATAATATATATACAAATTATACCTTTTATTTCAAAGTCCGTGTGATATACTATATAATATTATATTTAATTTTTAAATATAACGAACAGTAATTATTTTTAATAGAATCACATATACCTGGTATATGGTAACGGATCGAGAGATAAGATGGTATAGAGCGTTATATATAGTATGACTGAACAGTGAACACTGTTGTAATGTTAATTATTTTTTATAGAATGATAATATTTATATCATCGTATAATATTCTGGAATATAAATATTTCATGTAAAAAAAAAAAAATGTATTATCACGAACATCTCTATAAATGTCATTTAAATTAAAATTACACGAAAAATACGTATACGTATTTTATTGTATACGTTAATTATATCATATCGTATTGTATTGTAATGATTACCTTGTCCATATGTTGTTGCTGTATTCTTTGATAATATTATTATTTTGATTATAACTACGTATGTTTACAAACAGGAAAACGAGCGTGTAATAAATGTTAAAAAAAAATATCCGAGGATGTGCGCATCATCTTTTCACAAAGTTTATATTATTCACAAAGAGAAAAATTCGTCCTTCGCCGAAAAATCTAATGTTCTGGAAACGTGTAATATATGTACCTATAATTGGGCTGGTATAATTAAAATTCCCTTGTCCGATTCGAAATCACGCCACGCTCAAATCAATGTCTTTGAAAAAATGCATTATGTATTTCACGTTATGTTTTTCGACTTTTATAATAATAATAAGGTGGGGAAAATTTAAATTTAAAACAAGAATAAAAACAAAACAAAAAACTGGATAATTTATATTCAAACGAGTGTGATCAATTCGCGCGCGTATCCAGAACGAATATATTATAATACAGTATAAGATAGGGTAGGTAATATTGATAAACCATAAAAATATATTGTGCAGAATTCGATTGGTAATATCGCTTTTTTTTATATGTTCCTGCAGATAATAATTTTATTATATTATTTCATACATCTATTATATTATAATAATTCAATTTGATCTCATCAAATTCGTCCGAGAACATGCACATATAGGGTAAAACGATATTATCACGTGTCGAGTATATGAATGTTGATTAACGAACAATTTTTTGAAGGTCGAAATAATATTAGGTACGCGCGTTATACCTAGGTACATTAGCCGGGTCGTATACAACTATTTCATGTGGTATCTCACGAGCAAACTTAAGGCGATAAGGTATACTATAATAATAACGATGATGGGTTACTCTATTAAGGGCGAATAACTCGTCGAGTACGTACGACTGTATAATAATATCATGTGTGTGTATACATTATACAATGGGAAAATATCACATGGCGAAACGTGTATTAATCAAATTATTTTTTATGTTATATTATTTAATACAAATATACGTAATTCCAATTTACAGCGACCCATTTGTAATAAATATAGAAGCGATCGTACACATTATATTTATTATAAAATTTGGTAAGTCATCTTTAAAAGTTAAAGTCATTTTTAGATATATTATAAATAATAATTTCACTCTTTCTAACGTATATAATCACGTATATAATATTATAATATACGCGTTATAAAATATATTCTAATATTCTATAACGTAATGATCTTCTCCACACTAATATATTACAATATTATAACGTACAGTTTATGATAAGTTACGTAAACACGTCTCGTACTATTTAATTAAAATTATCGAATCAAAGATATTTTTTTAATAACATCGTAAATAATACACACACACACGTTATACACCATCATATACACGAACGTGAAAATCGTGTACACAATATGTAAAATGGTAATTTTAGACCGCACGGACACGTAAAAATCGTAAAACCCGTCGTGCGTCTAGACGTCATTGGATGTATATAGAAAACCTTGTTTTATTTTTTTTAAAGGCCCAGGTAAATTGATTAAATATATCAAACTACCTTGGCAACATTACCCGCGGCTCGTCGGTGAATATGGGTGTTTCTATTTGACTTTTTGTCGGTATGCAATATATACATATTGTGCTATGTATATCCGAAAAAAACGCCATAATCAATTATAATATACTTTACACAAAATAATAATAATAATAATAATAATAATAATAATAATAATAATAATAATAATAATAATAATAATAATAATGATGATGATATGCGTACGATAACGATAACCAACCAGTCAAGACGATTCGACAATGTAGCCGCAAGTATAATGATATTTTATTATGTGACGTGGATTTTAATTGAAATAATCTTATTATATTATCTCGTATAGGTACATTATATTACGTATATTATTATAATATGCCGACTACACGGAAATACATTCAATTCGGTATTCGATTATTATACATTTTACCACCGGGGGGGCAACGATCATTGCGCAAGTGTCCGATGAAATTAAAGTCATTTTTTTATTATTATTTGGTCGTTTACTGAAACGTGGAAAAAATTAAATTTGGAAATAAAAACGTTATAACATTGTGTATTAAACGAATACGTTACGATAGTAATTGATTTTCACAATGGAAATTTATTATTTTTTTATATTATGTTTATTAAAAACGATTTCTGATGAAATTTCAAAATACCGAATATTATTCTTTTTTGTTCTATATAAAGACGTCTAAATAGTTACGTTTAAACGAGACTTGCTATAACTTACCGATTTCGCTTGGTGTTCTCATTTGGCCATACATTTTTTTTTACTTAATAGTTAATATACATAACATGTGATTGATATCATATTCGTCGCGAGCATATATATATATATATATATATATATATATATATATATATATATATATTATTATATTATTATACCTGGTCGTAATCGTATTATATGAAATATGACTAGTGACGAATAAAATGTCCTGTACAGTATATAATGATAATAATAAATGATAATCAAAGTATAATAATAATTATAATATTATTGTGTATACTATATAGCGCCAAAGTCGGACGTGGTGGGCAGTATTATAATAATATGGTCACGTACATTATTATAATATATTGCATATACATATATAGTATACACACAACACACAGTCAGTGGTGACAAAAAAACACGCAACGACAATTTTAAACGAAAAATGATAACGTCGTGTATCATATTATTATGAAACTGGACCGAATGGACCGATAGACACTTTAAGGGAACGTGTCTAAGTACAAATATAATTAACAACGACAAACAGATATAAACGAAATAATATAATACTATATTATATTTTTTTGTATGAGACGTGTGTAAAGTGTAAACCCGTACAATCCGAAAAATATTATTAATAAATCCGAACAAATCACTCGAAATACCCAGAATCGAGAATAATATGATATAATATTATATGCATTTTTTTTTTTTTTTTTTTTTTTTTTTTTTTTATAAGCCGAACGTCTGCAGTATTTATATAATATGGAAATATTAAATATTTCCGTCTTACACATAATATTATAATATAGGTACATCGCGCGCGTATATGGAAGAATGTTTGTTTATAATACGTATGTGTGCATCATAATATTATGTGTATACCTATATATTAACCTAACCTATGTATTTATATAATAATATTATACAGAGTGGTCAGAATTACGCGTTACGAAAACGACGATAATGGCGTTAAAAATGCACGTGTAATTCCCATCATTTTTGTAATATACGAAATTCTGATCACCCTGTACACGCCGGGCGGACGAGACGCGCAGCAACCGGTTTTCGAAAATCTAATATATACGGTCCGGTGCGTACTCTGGTATATGGTAACTATATAATATAATACGATGGTAAGTATACGTATAGGACCCGCGTGTGTGAGATACACTTTCTACGTACCCGGACAAAAGGTATTTTTGTCGAATATCCTGTCTGGCTTTATCGTACACGCCGCAGAGGACGAGAAGTCGAACACACCTCCATTGTCAGCGTCGTCGTCGTCGTGTTTGGAAAATATGATCGATTTAACGAGGATTTTTTTTTATTTTATTTTATACCATATTATTCGTCGTTGTCCTCGGATAATCGGTATACTACAACTATTGTAATACTATATATATATCTTATGGTGACTTATCAGTTATCGTATAATATTGTGTGATAAAACAAATAAAAACAAAATTAATATAAATCGCTCTTTACTAGAGTACAGAAAAAAAAACTGATCCGAACGCGTATTATAGTAACGAGATGACCGGCAATTCTATACAGATTTTTTTTTTGTAATTATTTATCGATAAGAGAAAATTTGACAAACCAGTCGTTTTCTGGTCGACGACATTCACCCGGGGTGTTCCGGTCGATCGTATTACCGCGAGTCGCGTGTTTTAAGTACGAGATAGCGCAAATATTACACGAAAAACTTGAAAATAATACCAACGGAATACTTGAAATTTTAACTACTATACGAATTGCATGCGATATCGGATTTATATAACGTATATAATAAAAATACACTCCGGTGACGTTCGCATATTTTTTTTATATATTTTAATAATATTGCTAACGATAACGTTCGTATATGATGCGTCGCCAAAAAATACACACTACGATATTGTTACGTATTTGCGCGTATATTTAAACGTATGGAAAGGAAACGAATTTGCCATGTGTAATAATAATTACGAACGTATTTAGCATATGAAATATTGATAAAAGTCGAAAAAAAAATTGTTCGGTCGTAGGAAAAAAACGCGATACAAGGTTTTTATTTTTATTTTTTAATTTCAGTAATAACTCGATTTCTCTCTTTAAATAGATAGGACATTTCGAATTATTTTTTCCAAAACGAGCACACTCGTTCGAGCATAGGCCGGTTGTTTAACCGCGTGTGTTTTATACAACGTTATAAACTGTTAAATTATATTTCTTTTAATAATATTATAATAATTATTATGCACGTGCTCGGCGATCGAGTAGTCCCGACGAAAAGTCTACTGAATAATAAATTCGTTGGCAGACGTCGTCGTATAATATTATTAAGTAGGTACAACGTACAACATGTGTACTCAAAAACGAGCGGAAGGTCTATTTCGGAACGACCGCTTTTAAAATATAATAATATATATAAATACTCGTTATATATTGTATTTTTTCGTTACAGAGTTTACCCTGAGACCGCGTATCGACAGAACAATATTATTATGTAGAGCTGTTGAAAAAAATGCGTTTTTATGTTACAAAAAAATTAATATATTTTGTATTATTATATCGGATTACGGATAAGTTTACAAGCGAACGGTAGAAATCCGAAATCTCTCTTTTTCTCTCTTTAAAAACAACTGTATTTTAATTTTTAATAATAAATATTATTGTAATGCAGTATATTATATAATATTAAAATTTCGTCCGATGAATTTGTTCGGGAAAAATTTTCTCCTGTATAATTTTATATAGGAGTGGTTTCAAAAATAAAATACGAGTTTTCTTGTGCGCAGAGTACCTATAGGTATTATTACTATTGTTATATAGTTTTATACGCGAATAAAATATATTATATAGATACGTTTCCGCAATAAACGCATATTATATACGAGGTACTTATAACAAGAGTTTGAATTTGACTATTGGAGATATGAAAAATACGGTTCAAACCTAACCTCTGGGCTTTCATATTTCGTATACCGCGTGTATGGAATCCGAACTGCTCGAACGTTTGAAATTCGTTCAAATAAATTAATATTATACATGAGCGCCGTCAAAATGTTATCATTTCTCGCGTACACGTGATAATATATTATAAATTTATAATATTTAACGAATTACGTATGTTTCCTCCGCATTGGTTACACCTTACACGTTTATAGTTTATTTACCGTTAAAAAATATTTATTGATTTTTTTTTTCAAACGCGTATTCAATAAAACATAATAATTTTATTATATTATATAGGCGTATAAATATATACAGCGTTTGGTCCGTCACAAACGATTATTTTCGAACCGTTAAAGTTCTCGGACCATACTTTATTATATTTGAAAATTCGAACCCGACGGCGGTTCAAACGATATAACATAATAATATAATATATATATATATTATTATGGCATAGACGATATATCACGTCAAACTCGGTATACTCGTTCGTTTATAACGTATATACACACACACAACATAGCAACCGCGGATCGTTGTTGTTTTATATGAATATATTTGATTTTGTATATTATATTTTAAAATATCGAAAACACATTATTATTATAAGTGCACTGATCGTCGATCGATAATATACATTCGATTGTCGTCCGGCGAGTGCGGTTACCGATAACGCGGTATACTATAATAAGCTAATTATTCTAAATTATTGGTACGAACCATACTCGTGTATTTTCAGGGTCGATTTTCGTATATATACGCATAATATTATATAAACGTCGAAACGGATGGTCGTGAATATATACCTCGTGTGTATAATGTTCGTCGGGTTAGGTCTATACGGTGCAGTGTATATACAGGTCGATCAAATAATCCTCGTGATACGCATATTATAATATTGCGCGGTTCGTCGTAACATGACATTTTCACGAATTTTCTAAAACCCATTCCGGATCGCTCTGTATAACACGTCGTACACAATAATCATAATAATATATGTGTAACGCGTTATGGAAATGTGACGGTAAAATTTTGCCCCGATGAAAAAAAATAAATAAATAAAAAGGTATTGTATGCAAAACGGGCGCATTATACGAGTTTCGAGTTCGAGACGCTTTGTTCGTTTTCCGGGAACGAAAAAAAAAAAAATCACAAATTTCGCTTTTTTATAGCCTTATCGCGATATAAACGGGGTTTTATCCTCGTCTGGTTTTGCAAAATGACCGACGGTTATCACGGGGTTACCGTATTGTGCAAAGTAAACGATTAATATTCGCATCGCGAATGTACGACCGTTTGGTTTGCCGAGAAACGACTTTTTTTTTTTTTATTCCTGTGTATGATAATTATATAACCTCTTTTCCCGAGGGCTCTATACTCCCTTATTGCCGGTGTATGCGAATTATTCGTACTCATATTATAATAACTCGTATATATACGCGTTAACCACGGTAATTAAACGGTGTTAATTGCGGTATACGATTAGGTTACCTAAAACATTACCATAATATAATATTGTCATAACATACGCAGAAGCAATGCGGATTATGCCTAAATACCTATAACTAACTATTAACTATAATAATAATTATATCTAGTCTATAACTATAAACGGTTATTTCTTTTCTTCGACCGCTGCGCCGGTTTGAACCACGGACGCGTCTGACGACCAACCGAGACTAACCTTAACCATAAACCGCGGTTCACCTGTTTGCAACAACGAGACAATAATTTCTTCTTCTTCGCGTGTAGGTCTTTGAAAACGCATCGAGCACCGATGATAATAATAATAATAATATGATGGGATAAATAACGGTATACCGGTCTATACCGGACTTTATATACCTACGTCATAAAACGACGCTCGCGATTCCAGTAATTAATATTCCGTGCGCAACGCCGGCCGCGATATAATTAAAGTCAACGAATTCGCGTGTGAACCAAAACGGGCGTCACGCGATTTGTTGATCCGGACGGTATATTTATAGGGGAGAAAATGGCCTTTTGCCCTTTACGTCGCCGATTTGGCGTTAACGTAACATCATAAAAAATAAAATAAAAATCGTTGAAACTCGTATAAACTCTGTAAGTTTATACGTGCACAATATTATATCCAAGTTTTAATACGACCCCGTGTATATGTACCTAACACATAATATTATACTTTGTGTACGAACGGTCAACAAAATAAATATCAGGGACACTGTATATTGATGTTAACACGGTCGATAAACAAAATGTGACCCAATAATATTAGTAGTACACGTTTAAGTATTTGCAAATTTACACAGTTGTCGGCCCATTTCAAAGTTAAGATTTAATATTAGTATATTTTGTGAAATAATTCGCGAGTATAAGATGGAAATAAAAACACGAACATTGAAAAATCGCAACGTTTTCACGAGAAAGGTAAAAATGTTCAAAACATTAAAACGCGTTAATAAAAATAATACGATAATATTTTATGTGGCAACGCGTAAACCGTGGTATAATAGGACGTATATTATACCAGTATTATAGGTATATATATATTTAGATACCGCGGTATACTATTCCACTAAAAACTATACGATAGCGATTGGAACACACACACACACACAATAATAGTGAAACCGAGTGATCCGCGCTACTGCATCCGCGTTTAAAACACGAAATAAACGATCAAAAGTCAAAATTCGAAATCGTTGCAGACGAACGATATGTTAATATGTTATTATTATTATTATATGTACTAAAATGCGTGTAGAGAACAATATTAATAACGTGACGCGTATAATTATTAAAAGTGAGAGAAAAATTTAAATAATAATAATAATATAGTCGCGGTGAAAATACAAACGAAACGTATAAAAATAATTATATTGTTATAATTGGAATGGTTTTTTTTTTTTTTTAAATAATTCGAGTTTAATCAAACAATATGAATAATAATAATAATATATTTATACGGTTATGATTACAATTACAATATTGTTTTATGGTTACCTCTTAGTCTCTTACCTAGGTTGAACGCGGCGATGAAATAATTATTTGATAAATCAATTAATAAAAAAAAAAAATCAAAACATTACTCACCGACGACGACTTTTGGACGCGTGTAATTTTTAGCACATTTTTTTCTGTTCCAGCGAAAGAATAACTTAAGAATAATAATATTATTATTATTATTATAGGACTGCTTCTTTGACGTGTCGTTTATGCGAATAATTTAATTTAATTTAATTTAAAAAAAAAAAAAACAATTCGACGAAAATACGGGAAAAAATCGAACCCCGCGACTCGCACCGAGTGTTTAACAATTTTTTTTTTGTTTAGTTTACGCTCAAACCGTGGACACCGACAAATGTCCCGACGACGACTACGCACTGCGACTGGACCAACGACGGAGACGCGAGCGCACGTTCTCTTTGACGGTGTGTCGGCGACTGTCGAGTGCCGCATAGTCGCGGTCGTCCGTTGTCGTCGTCGTCATCGGCTTCGGTGGCGGTGGCGGAGAACGAGGACGCCGGCCATGTGTTGAATTCAGTCGCCTCCACCGCGTCCGTTGTCCGCATATTTAGCCGATGCGGTTATCGTCTGTGTGCAACCGTAATGCACATTGCAGTGCGGTCATCCCTCGTGTGGCGCGGTACAGCCCTAAACCGTTCCGGCGTTAAACGCATTTCATAATTATTATTGGATTTCTCGAAAACAAAAATGAACGTTTCACATGATATTCAATTTTAGATTCTGAGAAGAATTTATTGGTTTTACAATGATGTGTGTCTTTTTTTTCTGTTTTTAGATTCTGAGCGAAGCGTTTTTCTCCCTTTTTTTTTTTTTTATGTCTGAAGTAATGCTCCGATTTTCACGAATAGCATATGTTTCCGGTTTGAAAGTGGATGTAGTTGGTACTTTATTCAGGACATTTTTCGAATTTCTCAAAATTAAACCTATGCAATAGAAAAAATGTCGAAAAAACGGCATTTTTCACAAAAACTGGAATGTCGACGAATTCGATTTCAATATTTCACGATTACTCAGACAATTTTGAAAATAGAGACTTGAAATTTTTTTGGGGATTTTCACATAGCTACTATATATATTTGGTAAAATTTTGAAACCGTTACGCTTATTTTTCTACAAAATATATTTATATTATATACCTATATATAATATGACTTTGTATATTTCGTAAAAGTCTTGTTTTTACGTATATAATGTCTGATAAAATTGGCAATTTCGGGCATTAAGGTCTGAAAATTTTACTGAAGTATGTCTACATATTACTTAACATCATATCAAAATATTAGAAAAATTTCAAGTCTCAAATTTTTTTTATAGCTATTTAAACTTGATATTTTTAATTTAAACGAAAATCTTAAAATCCATACGAATATTCTTCCTATTATTTCTCAATATTTTTAAAATATAAATTAATATAAAAACCAAATAATTTGGAAAATTTTTGAAAAATTTATTGAAGTATACTGATATTATATCTTAATTTATTTCCAAAATTTTAAGAAAATCTCAAGGCTCAATTTTTTTTTTTTTTACATGTGTTTAAAGTTGAAATTTCAAGAAAATCAATATTTAAAGTATTTATATGGATTTTTTTTATTATATTACAATATTTTACAATAATGTTAAATAAAATTGACGGAAATTTTGAAAATTTTATTGAAAGTCAAATACATTTTAATTTATACTAAATATTTAACACACTGTATGTGTGATAAAATTTTGCGTTTTAAATATTTTATAAAAAATGTTTAAATTTTAATCTATACCTACATTTTATGACTGAAATTCGCTCAGAATCATTTTTTCGAATGCGATGGTTTATCATTGCATTCAAATTCTCATTAAAATTAAACGCTATGATTTGCACACGGCACACCTGTATCCCGTGTGGCAGGAGTATCAGTTCTTCGTTTTATTTATGGAATTATTAAAAAAATAATTACAAATTTCCACGACCAAATGTAATAATATTAATAATTTAATATTAAATAATTAAAAAATATAATTTAAATAAAAAATACTTCATATATAATATTATTATGACGGCTGTTTTATCTTTATTATTTGGATGCGTCGCAGTATCATGCATGTGCTATGTGTACTATGTGAAATATTTAAAATTTTAAATATAGATATGCACGCGCGTATTTATTACTGATAAAAAATATTTTTTTTATATATAATATTATATTATAAAACGCAATAAAATAACACATAATTTTTGGAATTTTTGTTTAATGAGTGCATTTACTACAATTTTATTAGGTATAGGAACAGATTTAGATAATATTTTATTCATTTTTTTTATTATATTGGATGTTTTCGAATCATATAATATTTCGAAATAAATTCGAATTATATAATACTATATATAATAATTATATGATAACATGTACAGATATGTACAAGCCACAGGGCTTGTTGTAAGAAGGATGTATTATTTGCACACTTTTATTAAAATTATAACTTATTACTTTGTTTAGTGAAATTAATGAAATAAAAGCTATAAATTTCATCAAAATGGGACATTAGTCTTATTTTCGCAATAATAAGCCACAGATATAATATAATTATATTAAAACACCAATGCACTAAAACGGTCCATTGGTCTCAGATTAAGTACGATCATCTCACTACAAACTCTAACGAACAATCCGGAAATTAAAAAAAAATACTTTTAAATTTGACCAGTTTTATTTATAATTTTCCTTCAAATGTTTTCTATTTTAATATTAATCTTTCTTACATCGCCCCACAAATATTATTTCTAGAGGTCTTTCTTGGTATTTATATAATATTTCATAAAACTTAACTTGGTATAGTTATTATAATACTGTAACGTTGAGCATTAATTTTTTTTATTTTAAATTTTGATAATAAAAATAACAAAACTTCCGCAAATGATTTATTGATTAATATATAATTAAATAATAATGAGAATAATTTTTCGTAAATTAAACTTTATATTTATCAGCGTTCTTCGGGGAACGAGGTTCTGCAATATGTTAGCCCGATATCCTCCCCTTTCCTGTTATTATGTCACTGATTATTGAGAAAAAAATAATCGTTGACACAAACACGCTCTTGTACATATAGACAAATCTTGACGAAATGCACGTGGCTTAACGATTCGTTAAAAAACGAACGGATGATAATAAATATTATTATGACTCGCTTAATGTCAACGGATTTTTGCGAATAATATTGTTAACTATTATACAAAAAAACATAATTAGTTATGAATATATAATCTTCTTTGGCAGATATACGCACAGTGTAATTATAATTCCCAAATGTATTTATTATATTTATATAATACATGCGTTTTTATCGATAATTTCAAATCCTAGGAGAATAGAATAATAATTTGATTAAAAAAAAAAATCCATTATAATTATGATACATTATTTAAATTAAAAATTAATATTATTTTACGATTCTAAATCAACGAATAACATTAGAAAAAAATTTATATTATTATATTTCTACAACCAACATTCAAATTATCTAATAGTCTTTAGTTCTTTAAGCTATAGTTACAAAATGTGTAAACTTGTTTTACGCTTATCAGTAACCATTCAAAGTGGAAAATTACTTTAAGGACAAATGCTTCTTTTAAAATTAAAGGTCTATTTTCAACTTAATTGTAGACATCGATTACATTTTTTAAAATTTAAAAATCAAATTAAAATAGTCGTGCATCCATTGTCAATAATTTTGATAATTTCATTCCTACGATTCATTACAATAGTATAATTAAAAAAAATACATATTTTATATGTAAATGTTCAAATCTATTATATATATAATTTATTTAATGTTATTACAGGTATAAACTACAAACTAATAAAGTATAATTATAATATACAGTGTTGAAATTTCCCTAAATATAGGTATAATAGTGTTTTAAATTTTCATCTAAAGATAAAAGATCCTCTCGCTTTTATTGTGTGAATATTTCTCACGAAGTCACGAACAATATTATTTATACGTATTAAAATGCAATAATAAAAATAGTTATTACAACAATTAATATTTGAAATGATTTGTCATTGTTTATAATGTTATGATAATTTTTAAACACATAATGGGAATTTTTTAGTTTGTAAAATAATAAGTACCTAGTATATATTTAAGAATATAATATATTGTACTTATATTCGTATAGTAATTTTTAACTGAATTAATATAAGGTTAAGAATACGAAATCTACTTCAAAAACATTTTTTTTCTCATGTACAGTTCTAAATAATATACCATCATGTATACCTGTTTTAATAATCGTAAATTAAAATAAAGAATAATTAGACTTAATTTTTAAACAATAAAAAAAATGATGATTTACGATAATTTTTTATTTTAATCAGAGATATATTTAGGAATTTTGCGCCCCAGGTAAGAAAAAAACACCCCTTCCCAACCTAAATTTATTTAGCAATAATATGTATATATATGTAAAAAAGTTTTATCGACCGGGGCCCCTGACCCCCTGACTCCCTAAAATACGTCATTAATTTTAATCAGTTTAATTATGATAATGTATTATAATTTTAAATTTTGAGCAAAGCAAAAAATGTATTGGTTTTACAATAATTATGTGTATCTTTTTTTCTTATAAAAGGCATATATGTTTCCCTTTCCAGTATAGAAATGTGGATTTAGTTGGTAGGTACTTTATTTTAAGGATCATTTTCGAATTTCTCAAAATTGAACCTATGCGATAGAAAAAATTAACAAAAACGATGAAAAAGATTTTTGACGAAAATTGAAGTATTGGCGAAATCGATTTCAATATTTTACAATATTCGGATAATATTGAAAAAAAAACTATTTTTAGTTGTTTAAACATAATTTATGCACAAAATTTTATTAATGGTAATTTTTCAGTAAATAAAAAAATATAAAGTACATTTTTGGATTATTTTATTGAGTACCTTAAGGAAATATATAATTTTATACAAATAGCTAATATAAAATAAAATAATTATGTTAGTCTAATAAGTTGATATAAAATATATTTATATAATAATTTAATAATAACAAATAATAGTATATTATAATATATACTATTATTAAATTTGAATAACTTTCATGTAATTTAAAAATAATAATAATTAATAATTCATTATGATTCAAACTTCAAAGAGAATATTTTAATATTTAAAGAATATAAATGTTATGTAATATTATTTATTGATGTTGAGTAAGATGTTTTTATTACATTATATTAGGTACATTATAAATACACTGTTAATATCGCAATTTACAAACTGAATAATAAATATTATAATATTAATTTTACCTCAAAACATCGAATTTAAATATGTTAATAATTAATTTATAAGTTTAAAGCATATTATTTTGATTTTAAGTAGGTATATACGAAAATAGTATTTCAGAAAGATTTATATTTTTCAATAATTTACCAAAATAATTTACATCCGATGGATTACGTTAATTTGTACTGAATTTTTGTCCTCGAAATTATATTTGATAAAATGATAACAGACAAAAAATACCAAGAATATTATCGATCGGGTCCGTACGTGGGCGATGAACCCGTTTTTCGTTTATTTACTCACTGCTTTTTTCTCTGCGGTAGCTCTGTAACCGACTACAGAACGCGATTATTATTCGACCCCAGTGATAATGTTATATATTATAATAATAAAATTATTGATTGTTCAATAATTCATATTTAAAAGATAATTAAAATATCGTACATCTCGCCGAGAATCCAAGAAATGTGTTATTCTCACGCAATATCAACTATCAATTGAATAGTGTATTATATACGAGTATTTGAATTATCTCTAAATCGTGTCCATATAATATTTAATTTTAACGATATATTGTGAATCGGTGTTATTATTATTATTATTATTATTATTATTATTATTATTATTATTATT
>JAIUCT010000018.1:6500085-6561106 GCA_021307375.1 Tetraneura akinire | reverse complement strand
TTATTATTATTATTATTATTATTATTATTATTATTATTATTATTATTATTATTATTATTATTATTATTATTATTCATTAAAGAACGTAAAAGAATTGCTGACAAAATAAATAAAAACATAATAATTTTGTGACAACGAAAATTAGATATTAAATATGCGACAATTACATTGTTATAATAATATCAATTTGCGGATGATGGTCGTACGAAATAAAAATCATGGAATGGGTCCTGTCACCTCTCGCGAATGACAAGGACGTTTCACGGACGTTGGCAACTGATTTCCTTGTCTTTCGTATACATTTATTTGAAAATTGTCATTATTATAAAATCCAACTGTGTCTGCAATAATTATTTTTATCTCACGGCTCATCCCAATAGACCATTCGAAAACAATTGTTTTTTAATTTTAGACTCGTATAAGACATTTAATCAAAAAACAATGAAATGTAGATATGCATAATAAAAGTACTCTTCCGCGCAAAAAAAAAAAAACAAAAAACAAAATTGTAAATATTAAATAAAAAAATTATAATAATATTTATATTGATAGTATTAGTATTGGTATCAATAATTATCAATACTCATATGTGTATCATAATTCATAATCAAATTAACGTTAAAATTTTTTATTCTTTTCACAAATTACAAACAATTTTTTTTTTTTTAAAATAAATGGTTTTAAATTAGAAAACAATGATTATTGTTTTAATTCATATGTGTATCCGCCGTGATTTTAAAAATATGAATGGAAACTAATATGTATAATGAACTAATGACCTACCAAATTTACATAATATGATTATTATTATCTGTTGTACAATTTTTTTCTAATATTTTACGACCTTAAAATTTTCAACCCTTTATGTAATTTTATTTATATTATAAATATAATTTTTCCCTATTATCAATGAAAAATAATATTATTTTATGATTAACTTCCTATTTTACGTTTGTATTTCTATTATACTTTATTTCTTTGTTTTTTTTTTTTTTTTTTATTAAATCGCAGTTTTTTCGTATAACCGATTAATATTGTGTGATGCACTATGAACGAACTCTTTTCAGTCAATGATTGCTAATTATTTTACTAACATTTTTTGCTTCGTTTCGCTATGCATATTTTTTATATAGCTGTTTACTGTTGCGTAAAACAAACATAACAATAAACGTGGTTGTTAATTTCGTTTCATTGAGAGGTCTTGGACCTTCTAAATAACATCTATAATTGAAAAAAGAAACAAGATTAATCGAGTTGAACATGAAAATATAATCTTCATACTTCACATATCTAGGACTCTTGTTTCATTTATTTTGTTATTACAATTCACAGAGACTTAAGTTTTCCATTAAGAAGAAAGTTTAAATTAGTCTAATACTACTTGTTTATTATGGATGAAAAATATAGAGTTGAAGTTATACTTCAATTAATTTCCATTTGCATTATTCAAAACTAGTCTTCTAATAATCATCATTCGCCTATGACACATATGTATATAATTTCAAATAAAAATATAAATGTTTGTATTCTAAATATTATCAGTCACATTTTTATTTACGTAAAACAAATTATGTGACGTGATTTTTATGATACAATTTCAGTTTATAAAAAACAAAACAAAATCTACAGATTATTATTTACTTTTAGTTATTTTAAATAATAATTGTAATTACTCCTTATTCTATTCCATAATATTAAGTATTTGTTTCTTAAAGACAATTTTAACTTGTATAATTAAGCATGCATATTTTAAAATATTTAATTATCTTGTATCTAAGTCTAATAATAAAAATATTAAATACCTAAAAAGTAAATTATAATAGCGTAATATTATATACAAAATATTCAATAGAACTATGATTTAATATGTCTATAATCTATTTGAAAAATAAGGTTTTTCAATGGATCAATTTCCTAAATATAATATTTAAATCGTATGAAATTGTTTTTATGATTCGTTATTAGACCTTAGACCTGACCTATAATATTTAATAAGTTAGACAAAAAAACGAAATTTAAAAATTTTCATTTTTCGCAGAGATATTTCAATTAGTAAATATATCTGAGAACATTTTTTTATATACCTACGTATAATAATATAATAAATCGAAAACAAATAAAAATATAATAGAACGTAGTTACATAATTATGCGATATGCCTTATGGCTATTAATAAATTATAATATTAGACTGGAATATTAAATGATTAAAATTGGAAAATTCAATATATTATAAAGGAACGTTGTTTAACCTTTGATGTGCCGAAATATGATTTATGTTGATAAGTGGTTGCAACTACAAAAATTAAATAGGTAATTAGAATCATAAATAATAAACAAATAAAACAACAAACAATTCATTAACGTAATTCTCAATTGTAAATGTTTTTTTTTTTTAACTAACAATAAAACAGATTTATAGATTATATTATTATAATATGACGTGTTTCTTTTATGAATTATAATATATTATATCATTCCTTATTTTTAAAATGGAAGACAAAACGTTGTATTTATTCAAACATTTTCGACTACTATATAATATTTTGAGTGTAAAACCTCTTATACTATAAAACAGGCATATTTTAAGGCGACTGTAACTCGGACAAATTTGATAATATTCTAAAAATTTTATTATAATATACATGTCATATTAATGTTAAATTTTATTAATTTTGGTTTTTCTTTTTATAATATTTGAAAATAAAAAATTAATGCAAAAATCCATTTACATTTTTGGAAAATTTAAAGTTTAAAATATACTTAGGAATTATCAAAACATGTTAATTTGATATAAACACCCCTACTCAAATAAGGAAAATATTTTCTTTTAATTTAAACCTTCAAATGTGAATTTATCTTAATAATTAATGTTTACAGTTTTTATTCTAAATAATAGTGGAAAATAATATATTAATATAATATATATACATAGGGTAACGCCCATGCCCAAATGTACTTAGTAAAATTAGTTTTCTTTTTTTAATGCGGATATAATCTAGATATAAAAACCAATGCATCGATGATTTAATAATATGAGATTTTATAAATTATGTGTATTTATTTACATGAAGTTAAATTTTAAAATTGATTCAAAATTTTTTATTATCAAATATTAATACTTACCTACAATATACTAATATTCATTATATTATTATATTTTTTTAATCTACACGTCAATAAAATTTAATATATTATTGAATATAAACATAATAATATTTTACTGAGCGTATTGTATTTAATATATTGTTTATATCAAGTTATTTAAAAATGAGCTCAGTTTAAAAATTATTTGATAATAATTTTGTTATTAATATCTTGCGATTCATCTGTACCATTGGACGATTTTACACTATTTTTTTAATACTTATTTTTAATTTCGCGGGGACAGATGAATAATTCATAATAATTATGTAAGTTTGTGATTTTATCATCGAGGAACTATACAGGAGGAAAAACAATAATACAACACTTTTTAAGAAATAACAATTACTTTAGAGATTTATTGTGGTGTTAGAAATAAGATAATGAGGAATAATGATGATATTTATGTTTGATAATATATTATTAATTTTATTAAAAAACTTTTAAATATTTTTTCATAGAATGAAAAAATAACTTTTGTTGAACATTAAGTAGGCATAAAAAATATATTAATATTTAATATAATTGCCTCGATATTATTGGAATTATATTAATATTAAATTTCTCGCTCTTATTAAAAAATTATTGTTCATGCTGCTGAACATTTTTGACACAAAGAATTTTGTAAACAATGAATTTATTCATTTATTATTAACTCTTAAATCGTATTGTAGAGTTTTTGAGTATTACTCGAAGTTTGTTTTACTGATGATATCGAAAAAAAAGCATGCTGAATATACATATTTCACCTTATATAAATTTTTCATGACAGTCAGTGAGCACTATACATAATTGTTTTATATCCATTTTTATTAAGTAATATAACGTTGACGATAATAACTAAAATGTAATACATGAATATTGCGTAAGTATTGTAAAAAAAAAAAAAAAAAAATAGTTTAAAAAAGATGTATTTACTATACACATACACTTAAGGATATTAAAATAATGGTATAATAATCATTATTATAGTTGTATAATATAATATCTGTGTTAATACTTGTATTATAATATAATATAATGAGCGATTATCATGATAAAATAATATTTTTATATCATACATTTTTATATTCTTAAAGATTATATTTTAAATATATCGACCAGTTAATTTATGTTTAATTGACAGTACCTATAATTATTACTTTATGGGTATTTAGTGGTTAATTATATATAAATTTAATGTTTTCTATATATTAATAAAAATATTCGTGTACATACTTATATTATTATAATCAGTTTATCGATATAATTATTATGACTTTTTATAATTATAATTATAATTGTTAATTTTTAAAATCAAAATGTCTTATTTTAATTATGATAATAGTGTTTTTAACTATTAATAAATGTTATTTTTTTTATATTGGTATAATAAATAATATAAAATATTTTCTTATATATAAATGTATATTGTGTACATTATAATATAATGTATATTATAATATATACATTCAAATAAGAAATTATTTAATCTTTATCAAAAAAGGTTTTCCTTTTAAGTTATTTATTTAGCTTTGTACATTTAAAATTTATTTATAAATAATATTATTTGTATTTATATTTTACTAGAAAGTTATGAATCCTTTAGTCTTATTTCTAAACCGTATAAATATTAATTATAATAAGTTAAAAATGGAAATATCATATTAAAATTTATACCTACCTATTTATTATGTATCACAAATAACGTGTATTGATTATGGCGCGACTTGTAATGATTACAAATTTACATTTACCATTTAGTATTTATTATAATGTATTGTCTATTACATAAACTATACGTCATATAATAACAAGAAAAATAAAATAGTAAATATAATAATTTACAATAAATTTCATACTGTGTACCTTAATATAATGTATAGAAAAAAATATTGGACTGGTAGTATTTTTAATAATTCCTTACAAATATATGTTTAGTTTGAAGAATTTAATTTATCCTCTTTAAAATAGTCAACCTTATTTTAAATATATTTTTATACTTTGTCATTATTGTTCATTTAACTATTCGGCAGTTAAAATACTTGAAAAATACGTTTAAAAAGTTTATAAGTTGTAATTTCCCATAGTTACAGATATAAGTTATTTAATTCAAATTCAGATAAATAATATTTAATTTATGTGCTAATAGTCAGGTAAGGATAACCTGAGCCTAACTTGTTGTTAATTTTAAACTAAATTAATTATTCTACAACATTTGTTATTGATCTTATCGAGCTTGTCAAGATTTCCTTATAGAGGAAACGATGATAAGTATGCGGAAATATGTCTGATAATAAATCAATAATATAGTAATAAAGTCCATCTGGGATTAAAGTTCAATAAAATTAACTTAACTAATCACACACGGTCATTATTATTATTTATTATTGAAAAATGGTTATTAGTGTAACTAAATAAATGGCAACCGTTACATTAGTTAAGTTAAAAAAAAAAAACATATTATCATAGAAATACAATTATATGAATATTGATTAAACATTACATTACAGATTAATTTAGTTAAATATAGTTTCAATGTTTAGTTCGTTCAGTCATAAGCGTGTAGATATATTTTATAATTTTAGCGCTAGTTTTAAATAATTATGCAGTCTAAGTTTTGTGTATAATACCTATGAGTATTTGGAAATTATTATACTAAGCTAGCCTGGATTATTATTTCTGTTTACAATTCTCAACTGGTCAGATAAATAAAAATAGATAAAAAGTGAATTCGAATTATATCGAATATAAATAAATATTAATTAATATTAATTATATTAATTATTATAATTATTATATTTAATTATAACTGATTATAACATTTAAGTTTACACAATGACTGTACGTGTTGAGTACCTATCAGATAAAATAGTTAAAAATAAATAAATAAAAATTATTTCCTGTAGATTGCCTTGTAAACGCATACAAAAGAAACTTACCTACTGAATAAAGACAATTGTTAATTTTATCAACTAATTAATTCGTGAAACTGAGAGTCAAATAATAATTACAAAGATGACACTGCAGGGTCTTGCTCTTGATATTGTGAAATATATAAGAAAGAAAAATCACGTTTTCATATTTATAATTTATGAAAATGTAAATGACTATAACATAATATCGTATTTATTATTAATCGTATTTATTGTTTATGGCTTAATAATAATAATTTAATATTATTCCGTTCATATGTATGGCACATAAACGATATTAAACGATCAATTTAAGACGATAATATTTAATGTAAGCTTTTTTACTATTCTTCTTATGTTTAAATTTTGAATTACCTACCACATAAATGATTATAAATCGATACTTAAATTAAAGTTATGTTTGGTCATGACGTCATGTTACCATGTTAGTTTATATTCGATTTAAAGAGAATAGTTAAATAACTATTAAAAAACATATTATGTTTAATTTCAAAACAAAATTAAAATTAAAATATAAAGTATCACAAAAATGTGTAATTGAATATATTGGAATTCAGAATATTGTCGTTTATAGTTGTAAAAAAAAAAAATCATATTTCTTTATAAAGTTATTAACATATTATAAAGTGTATTATATAATTATTATATCCTCAAATATTCGATGACTTTAATTTAACGTATTATTCAATACTTATAATTTTATTTTACTCTTGGTTGACATAAAAATATGTGTACGTAAGTATGTAATAATAGTTGTTAATTCCTGATTGCGTTGAATATAATATATTTATTAAATTATGTAATGTGCAGTTTTTTTTAAATCTAATGATTTAAGGTCAAATATCTTCGAAGTTGCATGTTTGGTTTAAAACTCAAATAAATGCAGTAACTGTTGATATTTGAACCTTCAAAATCAAAAACAAAATATACACTTTGGTATGTACGAGTATTACATATCACTGTTTTACATTTTTTAAATACACTTATATCATAATATAAAACTCACCTCAATAATTATAATATTTACAATAATAATTATTATACTTATTAGGCGTAAATTGAAAGGGCTTAGAGGGGTCATTGCTCCCTTTAAAATGTTTAAGGTGATCATTATTACTACTCTTGATTTTTTAGATTACCTTAGAGCTTAGAAAACAAATTGACGTAAAAGGTTAAAAATATAGATAATATTAAATTATTGATTTTAATATTGTATCCCTATAAATATTTATAAATAATATTTTGTGTAATTATTTAATATTAATGTGATAATTTAATAATTAAAAATCATAATTATTCTGATTTTTTTTTATAATTGATTTTAGTTATTAGATTCAAAATATATTATATTATAATATTATCCTAGAATAATAAAAAATCACTTATAGTAAATTATAAAAAATAACTATGTTATTAGATTGATAGACGATATAGTATAACTATTACAAAAACGTTATGCGTCCTTTTTTCTTCAGTAATTTTTATTGGAACAATTGTACCTATACATATATTAATATTTTTTATCGTTTAACCTTTATTCTAAATTTGATTATAATTTTATATGTAGCGTCATTCCAAAGTATATAAATACAACTCCAAATGACATTTAAATATTTATTGCGGATTAAAACGAAATTAAATTAACGATGTATAAACATTTTATTCAAAATTTCTGTGAAATTTACCTAAAGTTATGATATTCTTTTAAACTATAATATTATGTTTTTTCATTATAATGTAAATAATACATATGTTATATATAAAATATTAAAATGTGAATTTACACTGTAATTTACATCTTTTATATTTACTTTAAATTAAAAAGAACTCGTGTAACGTATTATATTTATTATATTAAACTTCAATAATATTTTTAAACAATGAAATATCAATGATTGTTAAAAGTTAAAATTCATTATTATAGCAAAAAATATCATGTCACGTCAGTGTTTCAGTTGAATGGCCATCTGATCTGAAAAAAAAAATAATAAATAAAAATACTAATTAGTTATATTATTTATTACGTAACATCCAACTATTGCATTATTGCGTTTAAAATATGCATGGATCCGTGTTAGTCACCTTGGTATATATACTCGTATATTATAATTATATTCTTGACTATTCCAGACGATTTTCTATAATTGCCTACAATTTCTTTTCGATTTGGAACGATCGTACTCGTATTCGTATTTCATATATCGTTTACATACAACGGAAAAATATTTCTATTAGTTTTGCTTCTCGTGTGAAATTTGATTTATAATATACCGTCGGTCATATATTTCCAAATAAATAATTCATTAACGAAAAAACATGAAATATTCGTTTTCAAAATATTCATATTAAGATGTTGAACTAAAATTCGGAATTTATATCGTTGCAACACGTCGAAACACCTATACTTTTACCTAACCTCTAAACTTTTATAATATTTCGAACTATACTCGTAATAAAAATAATAATAATATTTTAAAATATCTTCTAACTATTATCGTGTTTTTTTTTTTTTATTTATGTTTCGGTGTCACTGGACGATCCATTTAATAATTATAATAATATGACGATAATATTACGATCGATATATTTTATGTAATAATAAGTATCATAACGTATAAAATATATCATGCGTATATTCGTCCAAGTACGATGAACCCGCGTGCACGTGTTTGCTGGAAATCTAGCGCATTTCCTCCGGGTCCGATCGAGTACTCGGACGGAATATTACATACTCGTATCTTATATGTATTACATATAAAACAAAACCGGGGAATTTGACGAATTTGTCGAATTTTTACCGTACGTTGCAGGCCAATCTTTGCGCGCGCGTACCGTGAGAATTATGCGTATGGCAAGGGTGGGCGTGTTCGATCACGAAATGCACAAGAAAAGCAATATCTTGGTCGTCTCGTCGTCACCGTGGTAATCACGGTATGCATAATATTATATATTAACTACCTGTGTATAAAATCATAAATATATATCGCGGTAATGGAATAATAATAATAATAAAAATAATACAATATTATTATTATTATTATTATTATACAGTATATAATGATATGTACGCGAGCATGGACTGCAAACATCATGCACCGATGCAACACGTCGCGTATTATATTATTGTGCACATATACATTCGAAATGGAAAAATAATAAAACAAGGAGTTCGTCGACCTTTTTTCGTAATTATTGTAATTTCTTTGCCAAGGACACGACTGAACATAATTTATTTTTTTGGCAGGCGATTCTAAAAAAAAAAAAAAAAAAAAAATAGTTTTCAAATTAACTCTCCTACAATATATTACGCTTTAAGTAGGTATCAGTGTATCACAATGCGATATTATAATTGTACAATATAATAAAAAAATATATATAGCAAAAAATCAATTTATTCCAAATAAACTCTGTATGAAATTAAATGAAAAAAAAACACACACACACCAGGATTATAGCTAATAATACCTCGATGTATTTAGTTACGACTACTATATCGAATAATACATTATTAATGACTTATTGACTATAAAAAACAGAAATATTGTGATAAAAAAAAAATTCATTCAATTTGCAAGCGTTTTAATTTTTTCTAGAATTTTTTTTTCTATTTACATTATATTAATAATAATGATGTGATAATGAACACGCGTCTAATTACGCATTATTATATAGGTATATGCGTCTAGGATATAATTTAATTTTCCTACCAATTTATCGAATTAAATTAAATTTTCTTTTTAACTTACTTATTCCAATATGTAAAATAGTTCTTAAGCATAGGATAAACGTAAAGGATTTAATGGAGATATTATTTTTTTGATAATATAATACATTAGGAATTTTCAAAGTTTTTCTTCGAGTGATTACTTGGTTAAATTGGTATTTATAGCTCAGGAATAAAGGATTATGTAACATAAATGTTATTTTTTTGGATAAGCTTTAATCAAGTCAAAACTATTTTTCTATTACTCGTAATTTTATAGTATTTTTCATTCGAAAAAAAAAACAATAATTTTAATTAATATTAGTAGGTACCTATGTATATTTTATTTATCAATAATAATAATTATTTTTCTATGTACTTTTTAATTAACGTTCCCGTTCGTTTTTGTTTCCTGTAAAATTTGATGACTTTATATATTATAGTTGATTAATGATTAGTATTTATAGCATAATAACAATATTAACAAGAAAAAAATTAATTAGATCAATTTAATTACCTACTATACCAATAATTATGACGTAAACATGTATAATACTATTTAGTACTTAAGTAGTGTTATTTTATTCGCATTAAACGTTTTTGTAATGAATTTAGTACCTACTTTATATAAAAATTTTATCGACCGTGTATGAAAATTTGATAAAATTTCATTTTAATATTTCATTTGTTTAAAAATAAAATCACGTATAGTAAAAATAAACTGGACACGATATGTATGTTCCATAATCGATAAATAAAGAACCGTAGGTATAAAATGTTTTAAGTTTGTTTAAATTAAATTAATATATTATATTATATGCAATAGACGTTGAATTTAATCGAGATTTTAAATTTTCAAATTTTTTTTTCTACGTAAACAATTAGAACACGCGGTGAAAAAAAATGTAACATGTTCTTCGCGTTACAAGAAAATGTATCAGGTATAAAATATATATAGCGCCATATTATACTCGTAATTCGTATAGTAGTCGTGATTTTTAAACTCCTCCAGCCAGCAAGTGATCTTAAATACTATAGATTTTACCTTTTTTTTTTTAAAAAAAAAAAAAAAAAATGTATTTATTAATTATTCGTGCAACTGCGTTTTAATTATATTGTTTAAATGATTTATTTCTCGACACGCATCACACGATAATAATACACTCGAAAGGCATATATTTATAATAATTATTATGGTCAAATTATTGGAAAATTACGTATAGGTACTTACAACTACAATAACAATATAATATTATAATATGATACGTACGTACGTGCAATTAAATTATTTTTTACTGCGAAATATGTTTTTATTTAATTATTATTTTCCTACGTTTCGTTATTTCGTATATATACGCAATAATAATAATAATTGTCGATGTGACGATATATTTTATGGATCGAACGAGCAAAAATATTATTTCGCAGTTAGAGGTTAGAGTAACGTTTCATATATTTTCTCGACAAATACGATTTTGCGTATAATAAATTTAAATACTAAATAAATACATAATTTATTACTGAGCCTGTACAGTCGTTGCAAATTACTAACTTCCTTCCTGCAGGAATACACGTTTGTGCGAAAACAACGAAATATATCTGGAAGACTCAAAATTCATATTATTGCACACGGATATAATATAATGAAAGTTATTATCAATATATAGTTAAAGGTTATCTTATATTTGAATTTTTTTATTAATCCGATATCGTATATACTGATAATAATATTCCGATTGTTATTCGTAAAATATGAAATAAAACCGAATAATATGTCGTGATATCAATTTGACGTATATATTCCGAAGAATATCGCGGCGGGTATCGTGTAGATTATTCTCAATTTATAATATACGTTATGAATATTATAATATAAAATCGACGCGTTCGCATTTTTAAATTCGTATATCAATAATAAAAAATTATATTAATATTTTATACGCGCGGTGTGTGTAAATTTTAATTTAATATCGTGTAAATAATATTACGCGTACGGTATAATATTATAATGTAATATTATCAACACGTTTTTAGAACATGATAGGTTAACTTATACTTATTAGGAATTCAAATAGTTTTACAAATCGCAATATTGTATTCTTTTCCGATATGACACTCCATTAGAATAATATTATAGTTTTTACATATCTGATAAGGATAACTACTATAATATGATTTTATAGTTTTCTTAACATTTACCATCCATACATTATAAGTTTTTTTTTTTATTTCATAAGTGCGTATACGTAAGGTTTTAAAATATATTTTGTATATATTTTTTTGTTACTTAAACCAAATTATTTAATTTTTTTTTTTTTTAATTCGATATTGGCATTTGATGTTATATTGTATTTATAAGTTAGACCTAAGTACATACCTTTATATTATACCGAAATGACTAATTTTGAAATAATATTAATTTTTTTTTTTTTTTTTTTTTGCATTAATCAAAGTTAAATCGTTATTTTAATAGTAGTTTTGAAGAATCTATAAATATTTCAATTTTAGATTATAATTCATAAAGCAGAGTTCGCTTACTCTTAAATATTAACGTTATCCCTAATATTCTAAGTTTTGAATATTACTCATCAGTCATCACTCTACAGTATTTATCTTTTATATTTCCTCTCATAAAGTAATAAGAAATATTACACAAATATAACATCATTTTTAAAATTATCTACTACTCAAAATTACCTAAATACAAGTATTATTTTTAAAATAATATACTAAACGAAATTATACTTAGAAATAAATTTATTTTTTCGTTACAATGATATAAGTTGAAATGTAATTTCATATTTAATGGAGACCATTTTGTAATAATTTATTTTATTTTATAGGTATATTAATTTATTTCTAAAAATGACGTTCAGTATTAATGATACATTAAAATTAAAGTTTAAACAATAGTAATGCATATTATACTTATAAATAACATAAAGTACAAGGCAATTGGCATAATAATAATACCATAAATCATTATTTCAGTTTTTATTTGACTATCAAGTCAAACTTATTTCATTTTAGATTCTGAGTGAAGCGAAAAATGCATTGGTTTTACAATGATGATGCGTGTTCTTTTTTTTTTTTTTTTTTTTTATGTAATATATAAACACTTTTTCGACTCGAAATGATGCTCTAATTTTTATGAATAGCATATAATGTTTCCGGTAGTAAAGTGTATGTAGTAACTAGTTGGTATTTACTCGTATTTAGGTGATTTTTTAAATTTCTCAAAATTGACTCAAAAAAGGAAAAATCACAAAAAAATTGCAAAAATAGGGCATTTTTTACGAAAACTAAAATTTCGACTTAATAAAAAACGAAATTACGATTTAATATTTTACGAAAATTCAGTTAACATTGAACTTAGAGACTTGAAAATTGTATTGAATATTCATATAGGTAATATATATACGACACGATAAAATTGAAACGATTGTGTTAATTTTTTTTTATAAAACATAGACTTTGAATTTTTCTTAAAATTCTCCTTTTTATCTATATTATGTAATATGTTTAATAAAATTGACAATTTTGGATTTTAAGGTTTGAAAATTTTACTAAATAGGTATATTCACATATTTCTTAACATAATACCAAAATATTATGAAAATCCCAAATTTTAATTTTTTTTATATAATTGTTTAAAGTTAATATTTTTAGTATTAATCTCATTAAATATTTCTCAACGTTTTACAATAATATTAAATAGAATGAACAAAAATTTTATTGAAGCTCAAATACATATCACTTAACTCATTTTTAAATTATTGTAAATATTACAATTACGATTTTTTTATGGCTGTTTAAAGTATAAGAAGAAGAGCTGAAACTGCTGTGGAAGAGATACAGGTTTGAATAGGATAGTGTTGAATTTAGATTAAAATTTGAATGCAATATAAATAATCATATTCGAAAAAACAATTTTGAGCGAAAGTTCTGCTGATATGTGTATTTTGAGGACTTATTTAAGGATTTTATGCATGGAGCATGGGTATTTATTATATTGAACTTAGATATTTTAAAATTTTATTGTGTGTTCATGTACCTATGTACTTAATATGAATATCTATGATAAAATTTTGGAACTCTTATGTTGAAATGTTAATGTTAATGCGTATCAATTAGTTTTATATTTTTAATTAAAATGTAAAAATTCTAATCAATATTATCTGATAATATAAATCATGTATTAGATTTAGGTGACTCATTTAGGGGTTTTATGATAAATTATTTATATTCAACGACCGAACGTAGAGACTAATAAATATAAAAATTTTAATCAATACATAATATATATTATCTGATAACCTTCGCTCAAAATCGTTTTCCCGAATGTAATGATTTATCATTGCATTCAAATTTTAATCAAAATTCAACACTATCTTCTTTATTGCATCCTTTCCACAGCAGTATCATTTCTTCTTTTTGTAAATTACTGATAATGTCAAATCATTATGAGTTTTACTATAATCATAGAGTTTATTTATATTTTCATATTTGTCTTTTTTATTAATTTAATTTGATGAGTTCCGTGATAGATAACTATCCAGTTAATACATCATTTTGGTTGAAGACTTGAAGTTAATAAAAAATCGTTATTTTTACTAATAAATATCATTAGATTTGTTTTTACAAACGATACTGACTAGTTTTTTATGTTTTACAAAGTATCTATTATATAAAAATGAGTTTAGATAATAATAACAATTACGACGTGCTTACGCATTTATACAGTACCTGTTACATACGTAATAAATTAGAATTTGTGTTTTTTTTTTTTTTTTTTAAGTAAATTTAAAAAATGAAAATATTTTTATTTAATTTAATCGAGTATACAACAACTATTTGTGTAATTTATTATAGGGTTTTTATTATACATTTTAATGGAGTTACAAGGTGGAAGGTACCGTGTTACAGGTGAACATTTTTGGTACATAAATCGACTTTCTCGAAACTACAGCCAAACGGTGCTTTGGACTTCACCCAAATTAGAAGATACGTGACTCGACAGTACCTAAGAATTATGTGTGACACCTCTTACAAATTCAAAATACTATACATTGTTCAATGTGTTTTAGTCTTTACATAAAATATATGCGTTTACGATGTAGGACATTATATTATTACTATAAGACATGGTAAAAATTAGATAACCGTAGCAATCCTAATAATGTTTTGGTCTTCGATCTTTAATATGAACAAATATAATAATTTGACCTTTTTCAGTTTATTCACATAAATAGAAAGATTAGATATCCGAGTAGTCATACCAGACTTTTTGTTATCTACATTTATAATTGTAACCACATGTTCAACCGTACGAGCGTCGCACGTTTGTGTTTGTTCAATTGGCCGACGTTAAATATTTTATAAACGTCAAGTCGAAATATATAAATACAGAATTGTGAGATATTTCGTTGTAAAGAAGTGTTCGACTCGTAAATGGTCGATTGAAACAGAGGTCCTGCAGTCCAACGCACTTCATTTACAACAAAGGAAGATATTTTTAAATTTATCCGATTCTATAGTTTGACGTGCAGAATTTGTATAAAACTATATACGAGTTTTATATTATAAACGAACAATTTATTACGTATTGTTATTTCCTACTAATTTACGTCTACGAAACCCTTAATAATTTAACACGAAAATAATCTAGGTCAGGGTAAAATAATATGCGTGTATGATGTAAATTCGTTATCTGCAACACGTTAAACTGCAGCGTACGTTAATTCCAAAAGAATTACGTAGGTATGTTGTTTCCGAGGAAACGAATCACCAATAAAATAAAATTACCAGGTTAATGAATTATTAAAAAAATGATCCAATATAATGAACGATTTAAACAGTATTACTATTATAAAATATAATCATACAGCAATGACCTCCAGTTTTTCTATAGAATTTTTTATGAACAATCCGAACCGTCCAGTTTTGCAGTCATTATTATTATATAGTTGTAAAATTGTACTCCAGGTGTGTATTATGATATTAATGAGAATTCTATAACCACAATATTATATTATATAGTTTATTCAAGGATTTCGTCGTTTCAATGTAGCGGCATGTGCCTATCATAATCATTATTATCGAGTTAACAAGGAGTTAATAATATTTAAACGATTATAATTTATGTTATACTGATAAATGCGTTTTATTTTTTACAGTAATGTTATTTATTTCGACGTGAAAAGTGGAATTATTCACATATTATATATCCGCATTATATTATATAATTATCACACGTGGCTTTTAAATTTATCATATAAAAAAAAAAGTACCCATAATATAAAATAAAATAATTTTATCTGATCAATATTATAATTTATATTATAATTTATATTATAATATAGGTACATGAATTATGAAATGATAATAATTTATATTTAATGAAAATCAAGTTTTTGATATAAAGTTAGTGCTTAACCATAAAACAACTACAGGTAGTATTATAATAACGTTGGATCAAAAATATTATTATTTTTTATTTTGAGAGAATTTTAAAAATATTTATTATAAAATAATAAAACATATCATAATGTCGGATCACAATTATCTACTAAAAAGTATTCGAATTAACAATTCGCAGACATTAGTTATTTATTACGAACGATTTAATGGATAATAATATTTTGTTGACGATTGAAACGGATTAGTCATTGTTGATAAATCGTGTATCTATGGTGACTGTTATGTTGTCATTTAAAAAATATTAAATTTTAAATAGCGCCTATACCTATATACTGTGACACAAAGGTATATTAACAAAATAATATAATATTGGACATGAAATACAATATTTGATTAGATATAGATACTAAAATTAATAATAAATAATATATTAGACAGTAATTTTATGTTATACGACTCTAATTTCTGACATATTTTAATATTTATCTGTTATTCTGTGATTAATATTAATATGTTTTATGTATTTTGTTATCCGCACGTTAGAAATGACTTTGTTATTGACAATAATTTTACAATTTAAATTTTAAAATTATCTTTAGGAAAATTATGAAAAAAACAAAAACGCGGCGTTATGAAATAAAGATAAATATATCATATTATATTACATTATAATTTATATACATATTAGTTTAAAATTTGTTGATACCAATTTATTTGTTGTATGATTTCATAAACTATATTCAGGAAATACGTCATGATCGTTCGTAAATATTTATAATATTGTGAAAAACAAATAAAAAAAAAAAAAAAAACGAACTAAAACTAGAAGGATAAAATAAATAATTTTTTGTACCTACCTGTATACGAAATACGAATTTTCGTTGCATTTATCAATACCTAGCAGTTTAATATAATATTTTTGAAAATTGGAAAACACCCCATTTAGTATAATATAATGTAAGCCATAAGGTAACGTATACGAATATTAAGACTAATATGTTTTTTTATCGATTAGGTTGGGATTAATAAAAAAAATTTTTAAATTTGTAAAATAATAAATTTTAACTTTAAATTATAATATTGTAAATTTCTAAATTTTTTTCAAAGATATTTATTAAGTATTGTTAATCATTAAAAATAACAATCGTCATTTTTATTTATTTACTGATAACACAGTGTTTTTTGTAATAAAAATAATTATAAATAGTTTTTCTTTTATTTGATAATAATATTATATAAAGTATACATTTATTAAATAACAGAGAAGTCACAATAGCATGACTTTTGCAACTAGTCCACGCCAATAAATAAACATATACGTTTTATGTATATAGGTAATAAATAAACGGTGACGTTTTTTATAGCATATATTTTCTATTGTATTAATTGATATTCTTGATTACTATTTATAGAATAATAATTTTTTAAAAACGCGCGCAATTAATTTAGTCGTCATTGTTAGGTATACAGTGGTATACACGGTACACTCTTATACAGGCAAGTTCCTTGTATTATAAACACAAGGAAGAGTACATCTCGCGGTGTAATATATATATATATATATATATATATATATATATATTATTCGATTCATTAGAAAATACCTACAGTATACCTAGGTATAAAATATCTAACTGATACTAACCTGGTATAATGTCTCGTGGAAAAAAGGACTTTGTATCGCGGTACCATTTGAATATTTTATTTGACGCGTCCCGTTATAGCTTATACACGTGTGTGTTATAAATTATAATATACTATATTATATTATTTTATACGTGCTACTGTCATGTGAGTGTTTTTATTATTATTTTTACTCTTCGTCTTTACGTAACTCGGGCCGTGTCCGTAACCGTATGCTAATCGACCGATTAAAAACCACACTTTTGCTCGTATGCGTGTATGAGCGGTGCATGAAACGGACTCGCGGAATTTGTGCTCGGTCATTTTTTCTGCCTCTTTATCGCTGTCCACCCACTATATTATATTATTATAATGTAACGTGTTCATAGTAAAATATAGGTATACTAAAATATAATAATACGCAAATTAATATAGATAACGTCTATTTAATATTGATAACAACGTCCGCACATGTGCGAATTTTCTCGAGTAACCGCGGAGAAAATACGCAAAACATAAGATTCTCCTAAGTACAGTACACCATCGACACGACAGAATGTATTTATATTCATTTCTCATATTGTGTTTAATTGTTTTAATTCCGTCTCGTTATAACCGTTTGGATTTCGAACGTGGAAAAATTATTACATTATATTATAAAAATTAATTAGTCGTAGTCATTAAATAGACGGGTTTATCTTAATTCTTATTATCAAACTTTTATACAAAATTCAAGAGATCGTACGTTCGTATCCACAAATTATTCGGTCTTACCGAGTCGTACATTCATCCATTTGACTTGTGCATGACGTGCCTATATGTGTGATAATAGTTTACGTTATCAATTTTCAATTAAAATATGAGGATGGAACGATGAAACGAAAAACGAAATGTTTTCGTCTACGTTTTTTTCTCATTATTTGACACGTCATAATATTCTATTGAATATTATAAATTTATAACAATCGCAGAATGGCTTTCTAAAGGTCGTTTCAATATAATACCATAATATTATACGATTCACATGGTTAATATTACTGCAGTGTGTATTATATTTTTTTTTATTATAATATCCATTGGGATCTTGTTTTTCGCACATAACGCGCGCGCTAATAAACGTATATTATTATTATTATTACATCATTACGGTAACGGTACGAGTTACATCTAACCATAATATTTTATAACTTAACCAGTTACCGGGTTTATGCGATTTTCCGCGAAGTATTGTGTAGGTACGATAAACCGCGTTTTTATTTTATGGTACACGTAGGTATTATTAATATTCGCTTGTAGATATATAATATATTATTATTATCAATCAACATAAATCAATTGTACACCTATTATACTTTCTTGATGTCGAAGTATATCGTAATGATATAGTTTTGCCTGTTTTTATGTTATAATAATATATGTATGCATAACTATTAATTTGATTTGTTTTTCTAATATATACCTATACTCATCATCGTCATCCGACAAAGGTCACGATGACGACGATTCTGCGGTTGTGGTAGGTACATATTTTAACCGAATGAGTAATTAATTGGCAAATTAATTTCGATCGAGACTCGAGAGGTCATGGGCTGTAAGTACGTGTGTTCACGACACGCGTGCTGTGACGGAATAATAATACGTACATTGTGTTAGGTATGTACCTATATAATACTGGTTATGGCCGCTGCGTCATATTATTATGTACCAATCGCGGTATTAATATATTATATATTTATATTAATACCCGGTACGCGGTTACACTTATTTATTGAAAATACAATATTATAATAATTATTATTATTTATTATTTGCACGTTAACGATGATCGCGTACTGGCTGCCGGGTGACGTAAGTACGTATAAATATTATATTATTGAATATATACGAAATCTATTATCGTGACCATCCGCGGAAACACATTACGCGCTCCGAAGAATTTACGTTTAACCGAAACGAGTGACGAGATGCGTGCGTACGTATCTGATGACATGATATTCGTAAAAATTCGTATTCGGTAGAAGTCCATATAGCAATTATTACCGAAAGGGATTATTTATATATTATGTATAAAATACGAACACGATGATACATTTAACTATTTGAATATTATTATTTATTTTTTACCTTCCTATATTGATAGTATAGTTACCTGTGTACAGTACAGAATTATTTTTTATTATTATTAGCTAAAATATATTTTTTAATAATCATTCGTAAAACACAGTTTATTTTAGGCGTTCGAAATAATTTTCAAAACACTAAATTTGAAATATTATTATTTAATACTGGTATGTATAACATTTTGTTAAGAAAAATATGTTTATTTATAATCCAATTAGGTGATAAATTGTATTAATTAGAGCGTATATACATAAAATATAAAGCAATCAGGACCGTGTACATAGAGTGGGGTAAGTTTGCGAATTAAATCCCCCATTATATTTGTTTCAAAGACGATAAATTCATTAAATTTAATAAAATATTTGAAAAATCGTTCCTCCCGTATAAACACAGTCCTAAAGACAATAGTATATTTTACATTTTAGATATTCCATTCAAATATTAATTTACGATTACTCTCGTTCATTCACGCACGCACACACCTTAAAAGAAAGAATTTTTTAAATACAATATTATGTACAATAAAATAAGTAATACGTAATAATAATTTTCAGAATTTCTGTGTAATGTTACAAGATTTTATGATTCTAACGTCCTAAGTCGTTAAAAATATTGAATGTGAATAAACCTTATAACTTATAAGGTTGGTTAAAAATATAGATTGTAGAATGTGGTCACGTGGATACTTTGAACGGTTTTAAAGTTTAATAATAAATAACATACGAGTATATATTTATAGGTATTATTGTTATGTATGAATAGTAAAAAAAGACGATACTCCTGAAGAAAGAGACTCCTGAGAAAGAAAGATCTTTCTTCAGAATATCTGATACTCCTGCCGCAGGGATATAGGTGTGCATATCATAATTAAATATGAAAATTAAAATTTAGATTAAAAATTGAAATCAAATAACTATTACAATAAAGAATATTGAAAAAAATAACAATTCATTATAATTAATCTAAAACTATATTTGGATAGTTAATTATTTTTCAAAGTAGGTACTTTTATATGATTTCTGTTGTAATTTGTAGGACAAAATGGGAAATATTACTTTTATTGCTGTAAAATTTAATTGTTATAACTTACAAGTAACATAAAATTATGATCTCACGTATGACGTAATATGACGTAAATGAATAATATGGCTTGTATACCTGGAGCATTATAATTTACAAATAATGATGTATTGTTCAATAAAACGACAATTTTTTTTAAAAGGAAATTCTAATATAAACTAATCGATTGTTTGTTAATATAATTATTTATAAGATTTGAAATGATACATATATATAATATTCCTTATAAATTATGTGTTTTTTATAGTAAGAAATATTATGTTATTATATTGTTTGAAATTCATTATTTTATTAAAAATATTAATGTTAATAAAATAAATTTTCTGACGTATTTTTAAGGATTTTTTAATATATTTTACATATTTTAAGATTCTATATTATAATAGAACGATGATTTAAAAATATGTGACGTTAATATTTTAAAAATGTAAATTGTTTTTTTTTTCAATCGTATTGGAATTTTGTAATGAAAATTGTATTGTATAAAACGGAGGAAGTGGTCAAATGAAATTGATGTAGGAGAAACTTAAAAATTATAAAATTTTACAAGATGGCACGAATATTCGCCCACAATATAAATTCCGTATAAATTGAGCATATGTTCCCGAATTCAAATCATAATAATAATATTATGTCGGTGTATCGATTCCGAACGTCATACTGTAAAACTGCAGGTGATTTATATTTTTTGACGTCGTGTTTTTCATAAAATATAAATGTCTATATACAAAAATACAAAACTTATAATAATTTACTTCAGGCCTAATTGTCCATAACCGAACCGATTATAATTTATAATATATAAAACGATTGAATTGCGTTCTAAGAAAAGTCGTGACGACACGCATGCAATAATGGGATATACAAGACATTGACTATACGGAGGGGGGGGGGAAACATACCCATTTGTTATATCTTATAATGTTCAAAAGCGATACCACATATTATAAGATACGAAAATTTATGAATATATCGCTAATATATACGGTTATAAAAATTTGAATATTTTCACGAATACTCTTGAAAATTATAATTTTAATAATAATTATTATCAATACAAGTTTTAACCGAGTTTTTAATACAAATTATACAAATAATATATTGTATCGACTCGGATTTGGGTTTTTTTTTTTTAACCGTTTACGATTATAATATATTAATATATTTTAATACGGTATATATAATTGATTTCACTCGATTATACATATACGTACCTATATATCATTATTTATTAACGTGAATTCTTGACGAATATACTTTACGTTTTGACCTACTTGTGATAAATTAAAATAATCAGGATTTATAGCCCGTCGTGTATGTTTATATTAAAAAATATATTATAAGTATTACACGTTATCATAATATAACGTTGCGTGTTTACAAATTCTAAATACGCATCACACGCGTCTCGTCGCACAGTAGTCACCAGGTTCAATAATAATAATAATAATAATAATAATAATAATAATAATAATAATAATAATAATAATAATAATAATAGGTAACATATTATTATAATTATCCCCCAAATATTCGTAATTAATCATTGGCGTTTAGTGAAAAATACGACACGTCGATTATTAATTAAGAAAGTTTTTATATATACCTGTTAACCATCACATAACAATAATATAATGACACCGTTATTGTCATTCTTTATTCCGAATAATAAGACAATAGACAAATATAATATGTATAGACGCCTCGTTGTTCTTCTCGTGTTTTTAGGCGACCGACACACATATTATAATAATAAGTGAGTAATAATAATTGTATTATTTACTTATATTATTATAATATTATTAAATATTTCTCCGGTGTAAATAACAATAAATTAATATAATATTATTGCGTCCCGCGATGTTTTAACCGCGATAATAATAATTTTTTTTTTTTTTTTTTTTTTTGGAAAGTTCTCGTTTCACTAAAAAGGTTGTAAAAAAAAATACTTTTGAGATCTCGAAATGTCTTGCTGTTATCGCGCCATACAAAACGTTCACATAATACCATACACGTCCGTTATTATTATTATTAACAAGGATATACACGTAGGCATATAATGAATCGAAACTATCCTACGAATATTGCATTTATTTTATAATTCGGTTTCGTTTGTTTTTAATAAAATTTTATTATAATAAAATACGAATAAAATATGAATTAACATTATCGTACACGCGTATAGGTTCAGAGTCGATCACCCGATCGCTCTAGCGCGATAATAAAATAGTCTTACGTTATTCAAAAAAGATACCGGCTATTTTGTTTTTTTCTACACTTAAAAATTCGAATCTCGAGGAAAATAATGCTCAGACATAAATAATATTATCACGATACATGAATAATTTACTTATGTATAACGATATCGCATATCGAGATCCAAAAATCCAATTCGATATACGCGACAAAACTAGACGTCGAATTATAAACACACGTCAATGAAATAATTTGTGAATAATTACGTTGTACGATTTTCGACGTGACCAAATTACTCGGGATTAATTAACATTCGAATATTATACACGAGATGGATAAAAAAATTATGGCCAGGTAATGAATGTAATAATTTTTTACGATAATGGTGATAAACCACACGTGGGCATGCGGTTAACGTTCAGAATATAATATTAATTGCCTAAAAAATCGAATATTATTACACACGTCGAACAGCATTCGTAAATGCAATATTGTATTTTTGTATTTTTACAACGCATATTATGTGCATCGTTTATAATACCGTTTATATATTGTAAAATAAGAATTTAAAAAATGATATTTTTTTTTATGTTATCAAACACACTTAATATGTAATATTTAAAACGAGAATTGAAGACACAACGACTAAATAGATAAATACCTGTATGTTATTATTGCACTAAATTTATTATTAAAAATATTAAATTTTTTAAATTTATTTTTCTTCCAATAACTCATTTGACTCATTATTAGACTCGTTACAAAATAGAATATAAATATTATTGTTATACTATCATAATATATTACGAAATATTTATGTGATAAAACGGCGTTATATTATGTAGTAGGTATAATATTATGTATTAGAGACGTCTGGAGGATGTCATTTGTGACGTTATGGCGTCGTACTTTTTTGGTATAAAGCATACGTTTTCGTCTTGTACAGGCGTGTATGGGCTATAGTAAGCGTATAATAATATGTCTTAAATCAAATTTATTTCGTTGTCAGTATTTCCATAGACTTCTGTATATTATAATATATAGAACAGTGTAGTCACAACTATTACTATTATCACTAGTATTAGTCATCATTATAGGAATATATTATTATATTATACCACATAAAAAATATAGCGTTTAATATGTTATTTATCTACGCGAATGACACAATAATGGGCAATCTATACATTCTATACGTTCATTTCAGCGCATAATTTTGCATTAGATAAAATAGATATGATATACCTACCTGTACTCTAGTTTTGTTCAATGTAATGGTGATAACAACTAGTGTGGATATTATTTATCCTACACACAATTGCACATTATAAAGTTTCAACATTTTAAGAATATGATTTATTTGACAAACCTTGTACCTATCCACCTACATTTATATAGAATACAAGAGATGTCCCGCGGTGTTTGTCCAGGTCAATTATTATTATTTATTTTTTTGTTTAATGTATCAAATTTTTTTTTAAAGTATCAAATTTTTTTTTAAATTTTTTTTTTTAAATTATTCGTCTACAGAAGTTAAATTTTTATTGTATTATGAATTTGTAAGACAACAAGATTTTGATATATTTTATTCAAATTTTACAATTGCACGTACCTATTAAATAAATGCCCAATCTTCGCTGTAGTACCAGTAGTAACTATATATCTGGTAGTTATTAGTTATATACTTAAATATAGGTAATTGAATGAATTCGATGAGCAAAACGAAACGTAGGATGAAACGATTCTACCTTTAAAATGTAAATGATATTCTGCTTAATTTTTCAAAAGTCCATCGACACACGAATACCTACTCAATTTAATGGAAAAAAAAAAAAGATGAGCTGATACTCCTGCCGCACAGGATACAGGTGTGCGAATCATAGCGTTTAATTTTAATTCGAATTTGAATGCAATGATAAACCATTGCATTCGTAAAAACGATTCTGAGCGAAGTTCAGTCAGATTATAATTTTCGTTTGAACTAAAAATATCAACTTAAAACAGCTATAAAAGAAAATTGAGATTAGGGATTTTTCTAATATTTTAATATGATGTTATGTAATATGTAAGTATACTTCAGTAAAATTTTCAGACCCTAATACCAAAAATTGCCAATTTTATCAAACATTATATACGTAAAAACGAGAATTTTACGAAATATTCAAAGTCCAATATTTTGTAGAAAAATTAATGTAACGGATCCAAAATTATACCACATATATATAGTAGCTATGTGAACACCCAAAAAAATTTTAAAGTCTCTATCTTAAAAATTGCCCGAGTTATCGAGAAATATAGAAATCGAATTCGTCAAAATTTCATTTTTCGTGAAAAATGCCGTTTTTTCGTCATTTTTTTGAAGTTTTTTCTGCCGCTTAGGGTCAATTTTGAGAAATTCGAAAAATGACCTAAATAAAGTACCAACTAGATCCACTTTGCTACCGGAAACATACCCTATTCGTGATAATCGGAGCATTATTTCGGGTAGTAAAAATGTTTACAGAATAAAAAAAAAAAAAAAAAAAAAAAACAAAAAAAAATCACACATCATTGTAAAACCAATACATTCTTCGCTTCGCTCAGAATCTAAAATGAAAATGTTTTTTATTATAATAATTAGACATAAATATTTTTAAACGTAATCTATCGAACAGAAATATTTTAATTTCTAATCCTGGCAAAGTGAAAAATATATTAATTTCTCTAAAAAAACACCAGCCGCTGGACACCTTATATATAATTATATTATGTAATACCCTATAATGTGATCTGTAATAAATGAGCAACGAGAGAGTACCTACATAATCATTAGGTATACGAACGGATGACAAGAAACACGATACATATTTTGTTGAATATTTGTTGGGAATCGTAATATTAACTTCGCGTAATTTAAGAAACTACACGCGTGCTGTAAAATAATGGCATAACCTTAATAACAATAATAATAGTGATTATATGTATGTCTTGTAACATGCTGTGATGTTGTGGTTGCGGAGGATGACCGCACGGAATGGACGTGAAGAAAAATGATGGCATGGAAATAATAGAAATAATAATAATAATAATAATAATAATAATAATAATAATAATGATAATAATATATCGTCGTAATATGGTAGCAGACGACTGCCATGCTGACGGAAACCGGTCGAGTTATATTTAAAAACAAAACAAAAATAATACATTTTTAATGGCGAACGGGTAATCAAAGACTTCTATCGCTCATACCCGTATATTATATACCGTATATTATAATATGATCGATATCGAGTTATTAATAAATCGCGATCCGTCACTCGGAAGTTATTTATATTTATAATAATGCCACGATTGCGGCGGTGGAAATTAATAAATTATTTCATTCTACGACTAGGCTAGACCAATGAGAGTTTAGCTGTGTCCGAGTCGTATAATAATAATATGTGTAATCGGAAATTTGTTGTTGTTGTTTATTTACTACGTTCGTCTGTACGAGGAAAACAGTTTCTCGCACTCGGGAAAGGTCAAAGCTGATATTGCAATAATATCGTAAATTGTATTTATTTAAATTATGGATAATCAGTATTATCATAAAAATACTCGTGAAAACGCACCAATATGCTCTTGTTAATTATAATATGCATTTCCAAGGCAACAATGTTATACTATATAAATCATAATTATATTACAGTGTATGCACAACTGGTATCTATTTACCCAAAAATCTAAGTTTAAAGTGTAAATTACTTAATTTTTCCTACTATATACATTCGGTTTCTTAGAATATCCTGTTCATACATCACAGAAAAAATAAATCATAATATTATAATATTATTATTAGTTAACTTTTACTTGTATATATTATATTTACAGTAATAAATTGTAAAGTTTCGCAAACTATATATCATTTTTTTCTCGTGACGTGCGAAGAACAATTTGATAGATGTTATAGCTTTCAATAATTATAGTTTTTGACACTGTTATCAAATTCCACAGCTTCATTATTATGATCCTATTAAATATTATCATCACAAAAACCCGTTTTACGTTTGTGATCTGTTTTTAATTTCTAGTTTTCATTCACATCTATCGAAACTCGCCAGCATTCAAGTATTTTATAGGTAAAAATAACGGAAGAAATCATTTTAAACTTCTCAGTTAACTAGTGTCCAGTATGGACATCGGATAGAAATATTTTAGTTCATTTATTAGTTTATTACGATATAATAATTATGTTCTATTCCCTATACTTATATAGTTAATACAATAAAATTACATAGTTTTGGTGAAATAAAAATATGGAACATAAATAAATTGGAAAATATCTAAAGTACTGAAGTATAATTGTGAATATTAATGTAATAATCACTTTTAAAATACAATATGTATGATTTTTCATATTTTTACAATCTCCTAGGTAAATTATTATTAATCAATGGTTATTGTTTATAATTATAAGGAATTTTGAATTTATTCAAGTGAAAATATGGTAAAGACAAAATTCTATGCGAATTTTTTTTTTTAACTATACGTAGTTTGGTATAATTATGAAAGTTTTAAACATATTTAAATGTAAATTTTTTTGTCCGATCACACATCTTTCTGAAGAAGAATGTCTTTGGAACTATAATAAAAAATTGAATGTTCTTCGTTGTGATAAATTCTTACGGACGTCTTAGTCTTAACACGTACGATCGCCACATATACGAGTATATATATATATATATATATAATGATTCTGACGAAACGGTCTTAATAATGTCTCAACTGTATAATTTTCGCATGCCTGTACGGGTACTTTTGTCGTTATCGGGCTCTGGAATAAGAACGTCATTAATTGCCCTTCACCGCGCGTCAAAAGACATTTCGGTTGACTACCCTATATTGTAATACTTATAATGTCTCATACATCGATTCGTTCGGGCAAATATTTGATGATGGTAGGGAGAAAAACCACGGCTTTTCGGCCGTTGCGGAAAAATTCCTTCGGTCGAGACTTTCCGATGCTGACCAGAAAGAATTCTACAACACGGGCATATATTATAAACGTATGACATTCCTCTTGAAAACGCGAGCCATTACTCATACTTATATTTATATAACATAATATTTATACGCAGTTAAACCAGTTCTTCGGGCGGTTGTTGTATTTTTAGCGATTGCTGCGGGCGCCCCGAATCGTCGTCGTCGTCGTCATCATCATCGCAATCGAAATCGCGTCTCCTTCCGTATATTATTATTATTTTTATACGCGCCAGAATATTATTTTTATACAGCTCGCCGCAAAACCTGATTCTTACGTGAGGGTGACCGGCGGGGCCGTTATATTATTATTCTCGGATAAATATTATTATTGTACGTAGGTACATAATATCATATACGCCGAGTCCGTCTACCGGTTTCTGTTATTCGCCTTCTATATTATATTATATTTTTAATGTATACTATATTATTGTATAGTATACGTCCTGGCAAGTTTATTCTCGGGTCTTGTAACGAGTTCAAAAGGTCACGGACCTGAAGGTTGTTCAAGGCTGCCTGTATATAATATTCATACTGTATATTATGATATTATTATATACCAGCTGCGATGACGATGATAACGACTTTGCGGACGTGCTACGCTGGACCAGCGATCTCGCACAGCCTCATCATCTCGTCGCGGAATGGTGAAAAACATACCGCGACGCGTAATATTATAATAATATTATAACTGCATCGCCACGTACAGTTCTAGCGTACTTACATTACACCAACATATTATTATTATTATTATTATTATTACTAAATCGTTATGTCCAAGAGGACTGCGGTCGCGGGAGGAAATTTCCGACGAAATCGTTCATCGTGTGTTAGCGCGTAAAATATAATTTATAATATACGAGTAGTAAAATTATTATTGTAATAATGACACTGATTGCCGTCGCTAGAGTAAAATATCGTTATGCCTCATGCACATAATAAGGTACCTACGTCATCTCCGAGTGTGATGCACGTTACAATAACACGAGGTATAATAGGTTAGGTATATATACTCATCGTCATCACAAACACGGTTAGGGTCAAACTTTCAAGGACGCGCCCGAGCCCCGAGAACACACGACCGCGAGTATGCGCGAACCACGCGGAATCTAAATATAATATTATTATTACCATTGCGTAACCAGCTCTCGCGAAGACGTTATTTTATTCATACGACGACCATATTATATAATTATGGATTTATATAGCGATCTCTTATAGTAGATATCTATAACAACTATTCTTATTAATAATTTTTTTTTTACGCACATTTTTGTAACGGGAAATTAATATTATACAATTCGCGTTTGTCTTTGTACATTTTCGTTTGACGTTATTATCATTATTATTATTGTTCCGGCCGATAACGCGCGTTAATAACTATTTGGAATGAACGCAAAATATGTTTGAGCGCAAACGAAAATCTAAAAAAAAAAAAATCACAAATACGTATGGATATTGACGGCCGCGTTTTTAGCGCCACGGACCGTCTGACGTCAATGTTTATTCGTTAACAAGACGTGAAAAACCGTTTAGCAGGTCGATTTAACTATTATCGTGATGAAAATAGTAAAATACGTATTTTGAGATCGTTTGGACCGCGTTCCTGCAATCGTCGAATACCTACGCAACATTAAAATTTAAAATATATCGTACCGACATTTTTCCTAAGTAAAAAAAAATTGTGTAATTTTTTTTATTATTTATTTGGTAAATGTAACGAGATGTCGGGTATATTTATTATAATAATATTTTATTTTTACGAAACCAGTCGAGGTTAAAAAACGCATATACATAGATACACAATAATATACTGCCGTCCAATATATGACAATGTATTAAAATTATATTAAAATATTAATTTGATTCATAGCTCTTTACGTCCAATTATTCATGAGGGCAACGTTATTTTTATAAATCCCTAGGCACGGACAACGAAACTAGTTTTTTGTTTTTTGTTGTTTTTTTTTTTACCGAGCAAAAATATTGATAATTTTTAACGTCTTGTATAAGGAAGATGTTTCCAAAATCATATGGAAACTAGTTTTCGACGTAATCTCGGTTATAGATTGTGTGTATATTATACGCATACAATTAAAATAAAAGTACCTATACGGTTTTTTACGACGTACGTTTATGTATTTATTTGGACATTATAATACCGTGAAATAATTTATTTTTATGTTTGCGACGCGTAACGGATAACTACTTACTCGCGAATATAATTTTAGCGCGGACAACGCATATTCGTAACGTTATCGCGTTTCAATAAATAAATTCCAGGCATATACCTACGACGTAAAAGGATAAAAAAAAAAAAAAAATAGCATAGCCGTATTATAAATATATTTTACGTACGTTTTTTGTATCTTCATTTATGCGATTTATGAATTCCCCGAGGTATTATAATAGTGGTAAAGTGGTTAGAAGTGGTTAGAAATGGTTATAATTAAGTACAAATTATAATATTTATGGTGCGATGTGCAGATATCATTCCAATATATTTTACTATCGTGATTTTTTTTTTTTTTTTTTGGATTATCATTAACACCGATATAGACATTTTATTATACGAATACGTGGAATGTCGAAAAGTATAATTTACCGTAATTCTTTCTTCGCATTTTTTTTTTTTTTTTTTACGAAGTAAAACGAATTGATATCCTGTGTGTGTGTCGTATGATTCAAAGCACAAACGGACTTTAAAAAATATTTTAATATTTTTACTTTACATATTCTTAATAGAAATAAAAATAATGCTAGATTCGAGATAATATCAATATGAAATTATTATTTAAATAAACTGATTTATGATCTTACCGCCTAATGTATTACTAATGATTGAACCGATCACGACCGTTATAATAATTATTATTTATCCTATTCATTAGTGAATTTAGAATTTATTCTAAATATTAGAAAAATCTCTAGTCCAATTTTATTTTTGTGGGGGTTTAAAGTTAACATTTTAGTAAAATCTATATTTAAAGTATTTATATGGATTCTTATTATCTTTTCCTTAATATTTTACAATAATGTTGAATAAAATTAACAAAAAATTTTGAAAATTTTATTGATGCTCAAATAAATATTACTAGTTTAGTAACTAAACTCAGTTCTAAATTAATTACTGTAAATTACTACATTTAAGATTTTTTGTAACTCTTTAAATTATAAAAAGAAGAGCTGATACTGTTGTGGAAGGGATACTGGTATAAAGAGGATAGTGTTGAATTTTGAATAAAATAATTTATTATTAATTTAATATTTATAATTTTGATAAATAATTATATTCGATAAACGATTCTGAGCGAAATACCGTCAGATTTGGGTATTTAGTTGACTTATTCAAGGGTTTTATGGGCATTTGTATTGAACGTATAGAGACTGCAGTATGAATGTAAACATTGTACATACACTCTTACACACATTTTTATCTGGTGAACTTCGCTCAAATAGTCGTTTTTCGAATGTAATAATTTATTTATTATTGCATTCACAGAGAGATTTATCCTTTCCACAGCAGTATCAGCTTTTTTTTTTAAATGATTCCTCTTAAGTTTAATTTAGGGAATAACTATCCGTATTTTCAAATTCATGTGCATGTGTCTATTCAGCAAATGATGACGTAGAAATTATTATTTAATTTTTTCTATGTGTGATTGTGTTTTATAACTATGTTACTTTGCATTTTAAATTCGTTAAATGCTTAATCATCGAATAATAATGTCAACGATAATTTACATAATTATTAATTATTATTATGTCCAACCTACATCGTGCGTGGAATATTCTATTTTATAAACGTTAGAACAAATTGTTCATTATGAATTTGTCATTATTAACTAAAGACCTATTCCATATAGGCGTGCACAATGTGTAACTTTTTATGAATAACAATATGTTATAAAAACCAGTTTAATTATAGTCAATCAAATTTTTTTAAATTAATTTTTATGTTGCACTTCTAAATGAACGCAATATAATCATGCAAACCCACCAATAATTAATGCATATTATTCTGTTTTTATACACTTTTTATCTATCGTAATATACCTGTATGTTTTTTCTTTAATTTTACTTTTTTTTATGTTGAGTTTTTTTGTATAATATTAACAAATTTAAAAATATAATTAATTATTTTATTCACGTTTTATCTTTTATTTCTATGTATCAATAATACAATATATTTTTTGTTTAATTTAGTTCAATTTTAAATATAATAATTGAAAGAATTAGTTATGTAAATAATAATTATATAACAATAATTTTTTATGTTTCTATGCATAATGAAAATACATGTCTATCGCTTCCATCTATGCTTATCTTAAAATTTTTAATATTTTAAAATTTTATATACTGTGTCTAAGAATTATTTCTGTTCTTTCATTCATTATATCAACACTAACGTTATATCATACTCACATCATGAAAGTGTTTAAGGACATATAAATATAACTGTAGAAACTCAAATTTGGCAAACAATTTTATTAATATTACAAACATATGTGCATTCTAACTCTAAATACCTACGTTATACTTTAAATCAAAAAAGAAATGTCAAGAAATATTTCAAATTAATTTAGTTAATTTATTTTTCATAATACGAGTAGTGTAACAAGTACAAATAATGATATAAATAGTAAATTTAATTATAATGTTAATGTATGTTAAATATAATTATACTTAATAAAAAATTTAAAATGATATAAAATATTTTTTTTGGTTAGTAAAAGTGTTTTCAGACATAAAAAAAAAACAAAAAAAATGAAATCCACATATCATTATAATTATACCAATACATTTCTCGCTTCGTTCAAAATCTAAAATTATTATAAAATAAAATTGTTTTAATTTTGAACAAATAATGAATACCTACCTAGTAATACTAATAAAGTAATAATAGTAATACAGAATTATAATTTAAAATTATTAATTATGCAATGTGTAAATATGTATTTAAGTACTTGTCTAAAAATATGAAAAAAAAAAAATAATAATAATTATTAGAAAACATATTTTATGTAGGAATATTCTTTGAATTATCGATAAAACTTCAACTAGAGACACGAAGATTTTTGTTCTAAAATATCATAGTTAATAAATTTCGTCAAAAACTTATATTACCATCATTCATATCGTTGCAAACTGCAGAATACTATAATACTATAATACATCATATAATATATATACTTATAATTTTATTTATATTTAAATATTTATTTATTTTTCCTGTTTTATTATCAATAATAATCGAGAAAGTCAAAAATGTACAAAAATGATTAAGGTTAAACAAAATTAAAGGTTAGCACGAACGAGGAGTGTGTCAGAACGTGATAAAAATCACAATTATTTTATAACGATTTCTTAGGTTAATATCGTATTTCATTCATATATAACTATTTACTATTTTACTATTTAGGACCAAACCAAGGACAGTTTTACCATAAAATAACTTATTAAATACACTCGAATTAAAATTAAATAACCATATAAATGTCTACAATAAAAATGATTACGAAAGTAATTATTTATACGTTAATATTCATTATTAGGTACTATATTATAAATAAACTATTTAAAATTGAAAGCATGACTTCGTAGACCGCCCATTATAAAATAATATTTTGAAAAATATAATAATAAAATAATAAATTATTTAATTGGACCAACTATTAACATTTAAATGTAAATTATATTATATTGCTCATAGCTCATTTGAAGTGCATATTATATTGATTTTTATATAGGTAGATGTGTCATATGCCCTTAACAAAAAGTCAAAAACGTAAATATTTTACGTCGTAATAAATATAGTAATAACGAATATTATAGTGATAAACTGATAAATTATAATATCATATACATATAAAGTTTTCGCGAAAAGTTGAACAACCCAGATTTAACTTAATAAATAATTGTAATATTATGCAACATAATTCGAAACGTGTTTAAATGATTAGTCAAACGAATGTATGTCGTACCGTATAATTTATGTAGGTACCTATATACCAATTATGTAAATGAAAAATAAACCGGAAAACTAATGTTGGATGACCAAATACCGTATACAAAGTGTAATTAAATTGTTTGAGAACGTAATATATTACAATATTTTTAACTTAAAAAAATATACCACTGTAACATATTAACATATTACCTAAATAATTATATGTATATCTAAGATACCAGGCGAAAACTTCTAAAAACTTGATAATAATTTGTAGTTTTTTCCATTATTTTTTTTTTTTTTTATTTTCGTGTAAGTTTCGCTTTTAAATATAATTTTTGTTTTTTATACAATATATTAATGTGATATATACAATTGCAGCAAATAATTGGATACATATACATAATATGAAGAGATAGAGAGTTAAAAAAATTAAAATAATAACACAATGTTGACTAGTATATAAGATATAACATCATAACAATTTAAATATAAACCGATAAAATGATAAACGTCGTATTTACACCTTGATGGTTACGATCACGAAAGCCGTGTAACAGTAGAAACTATTGATTAATGTTTGACGATATATTATTTTATACGACCGAAGAAATGCGCGGTATATGACATCGGCGAAAAGCTTCCGTTCGATCCGTCATTTCCGACTCATAATTTATTTCACATCGCATCTCTATATGTTCATCTCGTCGTTTTTGCTCGCGTAATGAGGGCCAACGTCGATAATATACCTTATTATATCACACACACATACACGTAAATTATTGTACGTCATGAAATTAATCATATGTAGGTGTATAAAATTATAAGACACACGGAAATGACGGACGGTAAAAAAAATAAATAAATAAATAAAAAATTGTGTAAAGGCATGCGGATGAAAACGCATTTAAAAACGGTAATATTATTATTAATGATTTCGTGCCGTATGATGATGATAATGGGTAGGTATACATTTTCCTTCTTCTTTCGTCCACGCTTAATTCACAAGTATATGGCTAGCGGCGAGTATGCATTACAAAAGAGACGTTAAGGAGCTCAACCCCCTTCGTCATTATCATCGTGTTTATTTACTAAATGTACGTATCCAGGCTGTCCGCGTTATACAGGTGTATTATTGCAGTGTTTCAAAATTAATGGACACACAGAAACGTCGTCGTCTTCCTTAGAAATAAACGAATCGTTTGTGGTGTTACACGCGATTTTGATCAACGATGCACATCCGAAATACAATCGAGTGAAAATAATTTCATTATTTAAATTTTGTGCCATATCAATTTATCAAATTACCACAATACGCATATTAATCATTAATGTAATACGAATTGGGTTAACGTTGCGTAAACAAAAGACCAAAACGTTTTTCATTTTTTTTTCCTAAGTTTCCATATTTAAAAATTGGAATCATATACTTAAATTGAATAATTTCTAAACTATGCGAAAAAATATATTATATATAAGCATAAGGAGTGTTTCGAAACAGTGTTGATAATAACCGTATTATAGAAAACTATTTTAAAATTATTTCCTTGGCTATAATAAGTTTAGTATTAAGTATAAGTTATAGTACGTTCGTTTAAAATTTAATACGAATATGCATTATTGTTATTATATTAAGTATGAAATCAAAACGAAGTTCACTTAAAACCTAATATCTATTATACTGCAAATATTTTAATTTTATCGTAATATTTCACTACATTATGAAATTTTCGTGTTGATCCACGTGTTGTGATGAATACGGTTCACAAAAAATGAACTATATATCTTTTCGGGTTAAGTAAAATCGATATCATTATGAGATAATAAACGAAAATACGTCATTGTACACGTACAAATTTAGCAGGACGAATGTTATCGTCTGGACGTCAATACGATTATTATCATTATATCGTGTCTTTCTTAAAATACGAGGAACGTGTGTAATATTATAATATAAATGTCGTGTTTTCGTATCGTGTGTGTCGTTGTTATTAGACGAAGAAATGTATTAATAAAATAATATAAAAATCAGATATTATCGTTATTATAAATCACGACGATGACTGCAGTGGTATTATTATGCATCCGGTCGCGTCGTTTATTTTTTATTTTTTATTTTTTTTTTTTTTTTATTTGGCGCGTCGTCTGCGGGTGAGGTCTTTTCTCTCCTACGCATACAACTACTATAACTATATTATCCTCGTATAATATTATACACGAATGGTGAATTGGTGAATAAATATTTTAGTGCGAAACGCCGGACGAGTTAAGACCGTATGACGAAATGTGCATAATAATAATACGATAAATATAAATAAATAAATTAATTAAAAACTGCAGTAAAAGATATTGAAAATAATTTAAATTTGAACGATCGAATTATTATTAATCAGCGTCAGTTTAAAAGTTTAATTATAATTAATAATATCAAGGTTTTATCCCGATCTATTAACTTTTGACTAATAATAATAATAATATTATTGTTATTATAACAATAGTAAGTTTTGTGTCGTTATAAAACCGCAAAACGTCAAAACCGTCACCTCTCTAAACGAATGAAATATTGACGACGTTTTTGCATAAAATTTTACCATCGTAATTTGCCAAAACGGCCGGCGCGACTCTGATGGCGCCACTTCGTACTATATAGCGTGTACGATTCACAGAAAAATAACACTGTTATAAATTTATAATAACATACGAAATATTAATTTAACACACGTACGAGACGACAACGGTATGGAAACAATGCGCTGCCGTGTACATAATTTTATATGGACGTGAGACCGAATCCAATCGGTTTTACTCGAATATTACATTATACAATATTATAATATCATGTTGCGCTCGAATGCGTTGACTATATGGTACTGACACGTCTGTACAATAACAATATTTGAATCGTACATATCGCAAAAGTTAATTTTCATGTGAAAGTCGAAGACGATGAAATTTCAAAATTCTTAAAGTTGTCACACATATCGTGTGTATATTTTGCCCGATCTATCGTCTCGGACTCGAAATCGTTGAGTCGTTCCGAATTCGTTGTCCAGAATCGTTTGACAGACAAAGTACGTATATTAGATATATTATAGGTACGATTTACGAAGTATCAGCTTCACACACGACAGTGCGTGATTTCGGACGGCTAAAATATTATCGCGTTATCACATTGAATATGATATACGTTAACTATTATTAATATTATAATATTATATTCTGTGGTGCACATGCTGAGGTAAATAGTAATTTTGATATAGAATAATTTAAAATTTCAATGTTTCATCGAGAATTAAATGAACACGCTTCGTAAAACATTACGTTTTTCAAATTTGATTTTTTTCGCGGATTAACGATTTTAATTTATCATTACTTCTTTAAATGTAGGTACATTGGATGGATATATCGTTTTTATATTGTCTATTTTATGTGGTTATTTTATATTATTCAATTTATTAATGTAAAATGTAAATTATAAATATTACGCTTGAATCGAAAAAAGATTAAAAAACAAAATATATATACCATATACAGAATAAGAACTTATAAATTAGAAGAGTTATAACTATCTGCATTCTATACTCTTTCTTGAAAAAAGTGCAGGTATTCTTGTGAGTTATAATTTAATCAATAGTCCTTACTCATAATAATATTATCAAATACGTGTAGGTATATTTGATTTTGTGAACTCCGTTTTGTCCCTTTCAGTTCTAAAATTATATAATGATTTATTCCTGTCGCCATTTTATGAATTCTCAGACCGCTTATCTGATTCCCGGAGCTATAGGTGTGGCAATAGTCCCATATTTAAAATATTAACTTGGCGCCACTCGATAGTTGATACGCACGTTAATAATTAAAACTGAGGGAAATAAATATTTACATCAGACCCACTTGTCGATAGAAGAGTTCATTTTTTCTTGCCTATAAAACATGCATGGTAATTAATTAATATTTGATTAATTATAATTATCTTGGAACAAAATTGAAATAATCAAATTTTTTAACATTAGTATTGAATACCTATTAAAATGGCTCGTTTTATAAACCTGTTTCTTTGAAATTTATAAAATTCAAAATGTATATTGCCATTAAACATTAATTGTTTTATGTTGTTATGGAATTTTTAACATATTATAAATGTCTTTCATATAGGAGGTCAAGATGTTTGAATTCTTTATTTAACTTAAAAAAAAAAATCACGTTTACTGTCTTACACAAATTGTAGGAGTGTAGGCTTGGATTTTTTTTAAATAATATAATATTCTACTCTTCTTACCCCTGCAATGCAAGTATATATTCGAAAATTATATTTAATTTCGCAAGATATTTGTTTTTTTCACAACAAACTCCACTGTATCTAAAATCAAATTTATAAAATAATAATAACATATATATGTATATTAATAGAAATAAACGTGTAAAGTACTTTGCTGAGTTTTTCACAATATTTTGCATACGTTTTTACATAAATATCAAGTGCGAATCGTGTACCCACGCTGTATCATCTCGCAGTACCTATACCTATATATCCGCAGAATCCTTTCTTTTCTTTTTCATCCGGCTGTAGTGCAATTCATTTCACTCAACGTCAATGCAGATGAAAATAATGTAATATTTATAAATACCTATAATATACTTTTCACAAATATAGCGTTTTTCTAACATGATATTGCGTTTCTTCCGACTTAGCGATCCAAGTATACAAGTTCGCGTTTGTGACGTCAGTCTGCGAGTAGATTTTTTAACAATTTATTGTTTTTTAGATAACAGTATATTATAGTATAATATCAATAATACAATAATATAATGTAGTACCTATATTAAATATACTTATTCAAAAGACCGATAAAAGATCATCTATACGAGTGATGGACGACAAATAAACGATGAAAAACAGCTATACATATAAAAAAAAAAAAAAATTGTAATTTCAATATTCACAATAATTTTGGAACTGATAGTTAAACAATATGTATTTGAGGTTCAATAAAATGTTCAAATTTTTTGTCAATTTTATAATAAAATATTTATTTAACATTATTATAAAATATTGAGATGTATATATAGAATAACCCATATAAATATCGATTTTACTAAAATTTCAACTTTAAATAGCTATGTAGAATAATTGAGACTTGAGATATTTCTAATATTTTGGAAATACGTTAATTAATATGTAAGTATGTTTTAATCAAATTTAAAAAAAATTTTTTTTTTTTAATTATCCTTATTTAAAAAAACATTGAGAAATAATAAGAAGAATACTTATATGGATTCTTTAATTTATGATTACATTAAAAAGTAAAAATATCAATTTTAAAGAGCTATAAAAAAAATTGAAATATAGGATTTTTATAATATTTTGGTAACATGTTAAGAAATATGTGAATATTATACCTAATATAAACTTCAGTAAAATTTTCATCCTTTCTAAATTTTTATCATTTATATATATATATATATATATATATATTATATATGTGAACATCCAATAAAATTTGCAAGTTTCTAAGTTCAATATTGTCGATATAATAGTAATTCGTCGAAATTTCAGTATTCATAAAAAATGCTGTATTTTTGTCATATTTTTTTTTGTAGTTCTTCTTACATAAGGTTAAAGAAATTTGAAAAATGGCTTTTACCAAATACATCCACTTTTCTACTGGAATCATATGCTACTCGAGAAGCTCGAGAGCTTTGAGAATTATTTCGGGTCGAAAAAGTGTTTACAAAAAAAAGATACATCGTTGAAAAAAGATACATACATTACTAAAATATAAATTTTATCGACTACACTTTTTAATGTCTATAACGTTAAAATTCTACATGTGAAATTAAAATTTAAAACCGACCACTATTTTTTATGTGTATAATATATAATGTAAAACTATTTAATGTGCTATATAAAATATAATATCGTTTTACTGTTATTTATATATTATAAATTAATATAAAACAATTAAAACGCTCGCGTATATAAATTAACCGAGTGCGGTCTATTTTTTTTTTTCAGCTAATCTATATTATATTTTTATTGAGATAATATTTTAATATTATTATAGTGTCAAGTTTCAACACAAATTGTATATTATGTTTCGTGTTTTGCGTCGGCCCGACAATAATATAAATTATACGATGTAATGTATAAAATAATATTATACTTATATTGATTATCACGAATTCGAAATTTTAATTACTTATTTTAATTATATACGTCATTATGGAAACGAAAATTTTATATGAATTTCGTATTTAAATATAACTTATATATTTTAAACTACTATATTATATTACCTTTTGAACCTTGATTACGCTTTTAATTTTATGCGTAATATAATTTTATATCGGGTGAGTTTACGCGTACACACGAGATATTATTATTATAATAATATACGAACGAAGATGCGGGATTGATATTTTGGTATAAAAAAAAAAAAAAAAATAAAAAAACGAAAAAAAATACTACCGGAATCAAAATATACACCTATATATTGCATGACGTATTATAAACATTGCGTTTCGTTATGATATTTCAGAAATCAATTAACCGGGCCTACAGATAAAACCGATGACGGTCATTCAAAGCAATAACGAATGGATTTTATGCTCATGATTTTTAATTTTTATGAAATCAACTATTCCAAATTACACCCCGCGGTCAACTGTATAATATTATAAAGTACGTCTATAATACGGATAGTATTTATTATCATTCATCATCGGTTATGTTTGCGTCTGGTAAAAAAAATATGTTTACCGTTACACCTTATAATATATACGTAGTATTGAAATTTCCCCGAAAAATGTATACCTACCTAATGTATATTATTATTAAATATTTCGAGTTCGACTGCCAATGATGATTTCGTATATCGTGTTAAAAATATGTTACACTTATTTATAGTAAGGAAAACGATGATCAAATCGTGAATAATAAAATAATTGTATAAAATATTAATACGTTCATGATTTGCGTATTTGCGATTGTGAACACTTTAAAGTGTTCACTTAATTATAAAAACTCAAAAAGAACCGATTTATACAGAAATGTATAATAATAACGTGTACTTATATTATTATTATTATTATTCAAATAAGTACACTCGCTCGTTTTAATCTAGCGACAATTCGTAGAATATTGATAAACATAACTAAATATTATAATATGTTATGTCACTATACATATACTCGTATTATATTTTATACGAGCTTTAGTATTATCGACGATTGCGGTATTTACCGATTTTTACGATTGCGGTATATACCTAAATACTATAGAGTATGCATGATGACCTAAAAAAAAAAACCTAAAGTCTAAAGTCAAGTAATAATTAATAACCTTAAAAATATTTTTTAAATGAATAATAATATCCCGTTTTCCAAATTATTTTGTTTACGAGTACTCATAATATGATGTAATATTATAAAGAATTATAAACACGAATAAATTATAATATAGTAAGAATGAATAATACGAGTATATTATTATATTGTTGTAACTTAAAAATTATGTCAATATATTTATTTTTTTCAAGAAAAATACAATGGTTACATTATCGAATATATTTATAATTTATTATATGAATATTATATAGAACGAAATATTAATATTATACATCCAGAAAAATAAAATGAACTGTTTTGAAAATAAACGAACGTCAATACGTACCAACGAGTATACGTAATTATTAAATATAACAAAATAATTATATACACGAGTTCAATCTTGTTGACCAATTATTAACAAATGATGGAAATAACGGTGAATTGGGAATTGGAGAGAATCGAAAATCATCACTAAAATATAAAATATATACCTACCATTTAGGTACTATTTAGGTACTCATCATATTAATTTTCAGGTTTTCTGATAATTTCACCTTAAACGTACAATATAATAATAATAATAATTAATAATATATATATAGATTGAATTATTAAAATTATTATATCAATAAAATACGCATATATATATATACTCGTACATTTCATTTTAAATACAATAATAATAATAATCAAAGTGCACGTATAATAAAGAGTATAATAAAATTAAAATAAGAATACAGATGACGATGAAGGCGGTTATTTCGAAATGTTTATAAAAATAAAAAGGGACGAAAAAAGACCAAAGCTTGTCTGTCGGGTATTCTGGCATAAAATAGTCACAGTTTAATATACAAAACAACAATCTTTTTGGTGATAAAAATACATCAGTATTATTAGTAATGGGTCGTTAGAGAATCATAAACATCAAGACATTTTTACATATAAATTTGGTCAAACCTAGCCAAGACGGGAAAGCATATGTATTTGTTATATTCACAAAGTCTATTTACATTATTATAATTATTATTATTTCATTTGGTAAAACTAATTTGAAAAATTAACTCCGACATAAAACGGTTAAATTAATTTCGAAACGTTAAAATAATACTCTTCGCCCTCCATCACATCCCCAATAAAAAAAAAAATATATGATTTAATTTAATTATTATTTTTCTTTCGTATATATTATTATAATAATATTATATTGTAGTATTATTATCATCTTCCATCTGTATGTTTATTTTAAATCAAAAACACGTGATGTTTGTTAAATAAAAGCTTTGATAAAATGATAAATATAACTATTTATATAAATATATTATATAATCTGGAGAAATTAAATTTTTTTATTTTTTTATTTTAATACGAATAAAATATACTTCAAATAAAAAATAAAGTCAATATAAAATACAAATACTGTTAATAATAAAATTATATAATACAAGCTGAACAATACTATAAAAATATCATAACAATACTACGAGTATCTACTTACAGATATATTATATAATGGAAAAGTTTTTTTTTAATTTCGTTGGTCATTGAAACAATATTAAGTGTTCGCGTTTATTGTTTGACAATTAATATTGACACTAATACTATTTTTTTTTAATTATATAAATATAGTTTTATATAAAACTAAGAAAATTATTAAAACAAACTATAATATACTTAGTAAGATTTTTGAAGGTAAGAATGACAATAAAGAATAATATGAATTATGTTTATTTATTTATTTATTTATTTTTTTTTAATAAAATTTGATTTAAAAATGACTCTTTAATGTTCACAAAAAAATTTGAAAAAAAAAAAACAAATATAGAATTTATACATAATAATTAATATTTTAACTGTGAAGGCCAAAATAATAGTTGTTATTCATTTACATAATTATTAATTCTACAAAATTATTTAAATACATTAACTTTTAAATGTTGACGAATATTTTGTAAATATTTATACACCTATATAAGATATAAGAGTATAAAACCTATAATAATATTATAATAATTATAGCCAATCATAATCATAAGACGATAACAAATTTTATGTTAAAACTTAAATCAAGCAATAATTTATTTTGTCTATATTATAATTATTAAATATTAACATCTACTATTCTATTATTTTCAATATGAGAAATATCAAATATTAATCCTATTGTATAAACAATAAACTATCTATTTGTTGTTTTCAATCACCCACAATAAAAATATAATGAAACTACAATTCAAATGGCTGTAATTCGTATTAAAATTAAATTAAACTTATTTTTTTCTGTTATTATTCAATTTTAATTACATCAAGTAGAAATAAGAAATTTATTTAGATTCTACAAAATATCATACGGGAAGTATTCATTTTAAAATGTTTAAAACCAAATGAAATTTAAGATTTTCACTCTTCGTCCCTATAATGTTATTTTATTCGTGAATTATAATTTATAACATTATTTTTGTTAATTTTTCTCGAATACATGAAGTTATGTAATAAACTATTGATTTACAATGTTAACTTTAACTTTTTCAATTTAATTTTAACAATAATATCCTCCCGAATTCATGATAAATAACATCGGCGTCACACTTTTAATTAAATTTTAGCGTACAACGTCTTCAGTAAAAATCTATGCATATTATTAGAGAAAGAAATAAAACTCATTAAAAAAAAAAACAAATAAATAAAGATATTATTAATTAAAATGAATATTCTCATCTGTTATAAAATTTATTGGAAATATATTATTTTTACTTTTAATTATCTAACAATATTTAGATATAGCTTACGTATCACGTTGTCTAACATATAATTTAATACACGATATTTTACTAAGAGAAGTAATTTCAAACATTTAATTTATTATGATAATATCCACATAACATAAGAATAAGATTTTAAAATCGCAATTCTTTATTAATTGATTAAATAAATTACACTACAAATGAAAAACGTATAATAGGTATAGGTATACCTATAAGTTATAATAATTTATAACACTATTAATTCCTTATCCATTTTATATTTATGAGTGTTGTAAAATCATAAACTAATTAAATTTAATTGATAATAAAATAATATAAATAATGATAATATATCGTTTAAAAAATAACGATTTTATGATAAAATAATAGTTAAATTGCAATATAAATATATATTATTTTTATGCAGTAACTACTCTATATTATAAGTTTTACAATTATTACAAATAACCTAAAATATTATATTATGTTTTTTGGTAAGCCGTATATGTTATGTTTGTTCATATAATATACTAATACTAGTAATTAATAATTAAATTGATAATATTAATAAACATATAAACAAATAAATTTTTAAAATATAAATTCATATAATAATAAAAATAAAAAATACTTCAAAATTAAAATTTTAAATACGGTATAATCATGATAAAAATTATTTTTACGATTTAATGAATATTACATATAGGTAAGTAATAAAATGCGCGTTTGAGAATACATAAAATTATTAAATATTTGAATTTAAATTTAAAATTGCCAATTACAATTTTTATAAGTGTTATATATATTTAAACAAAAATTATAGATAAGATAATTACCTAAAAGTAATATAATTATTGATTTAAAACAAATTATAATTCGTGTATTTCTTATAATATCTAAAAAAATGTTCTTCTAAATAATAATAAAGCAAGGGAACAGGGAAGGGATAGTGGTGTAAAAGGGATACAGGTGTAAAGAGGATAGTGTTGATTTTTGATTAAAATTTGAATGCAATGATAAGTTCAAGACGAAGTTCATCAGATAATATATATGTACTGATTAAATTTTTACATTTATCAGTCTCTATGTTCAATATAAATAATTTATTATAAAACTCCAAAATGAGTCACCTACATATACCCAAATCTGACAATAGTTCGCTCAGAATCGTTTTTCGAATGTAATAATTTATCAACCTATAAGAACACCTATAAAAAAAATAATTGATATTTTTCTAATATTTTGGAACTTCGTTAATATATTATATTAGTATGCTTCAATAAAATTTTCAAAAATTTATCAAATTTTTTGGCTCTTCTACTATTTTTATTATAAAAGTTATTGAGAAATAATAAGAAGACTTGTATGAATTTTAAGATTTTCCATTAAACTAAAAATATCAACTTTATACAGTTATAAAAAAAATTGAGATTTGGGAAATTTCTAATATTTTGATATCGTGTTATGTAATATGTGAGTATACTTCAGTAAAATTTTGAGACTTTAAAATTTTCGTCATTTTTTGGTCGTTTTTACTATCGCATAGGGGCAATTTTGAGAAATTCAAAAAATGATATTAAGAAAGTACTCGTATCAATTACATCCATTTTCTAACCGGAAACATATTATGTTATTCGTGAAAATCGGAGCATTACTTCAGGTAGAAAACATGTCTACATATAGATAAAAAAAAAAAGAGACACACATCATTCTAAAACCAATAAATTCTTCGCATCGCCCAAAATCTAAAAGGACGTAATATTATTTAATATTAAATAGTTAATTACTTTAATACATGCAATTACTAATGAATTAAATATCTATTTTTAATAAAGAAATCGTACCTATTAAAATAAAAATGATTACCATTGTAAATTTGTACATAAATGTATACGGATACGGTATTTCATATCTACGAATAGAAATATTATAATTTGAAGTATATACCTAATGGCTAATATATTATATTTATAAAAATATGATTATTATTAATTAAATCAAAATCTTGTATTGGTATTTATTATTGAAAAGTAAAATGTCCTAACAAAAAGGTGAAAATTTAATAATTAAAACTGTACACGTAAATTATAAATGTAATAAAAGTTTGAGAATCATAATAATTTTTGTTTATTTGTTCATATTTTATTTGTATACAACAAAATAACGATTTAAATAATAAATATTACTTGACTTATTACTTTAATCCCGTATTTTACAACGTATTAGTAGGTATACTTGAAATTTAATTGCTGAATATATAAATCATTTTTGTAATGGAATTTCATAAAAAATTATATAATATAAATAAACACGCTAATACATATTATAGGTTTTTTACGATTTTTATCCGTATACGTATTATATTTGTACATAAATATTGTAATTAAAATACATCAAATCGTTCATAACGTACCTACTATTTGTAAGGATATAAAAAAAAAAAATCCTAAAATATTATACAATAAAATTGTCTGAGAATCGGGTATAATTTAAAATTAAATCCTAAACTATAAAATTGCTACATAATATATACCTATCGTTAATACGACAAGAGTGTCTCTATATAACCGCGGTTGTATTAACGTTCAAAGAATGTAATATTGTAAATTATTATCATATTATGTGTTATTATATTATAATGTGTAAAAAACAAAAAATAAATTATTATTATTATTATTATGATGTAGATTTACACATCCGGACGGGCAATTAAAATGGGATTAAAATAACATAATAAATAACTTATCATAACCTAACTTATCATATTAGTATAATATTTTCAAAACTGAAAGTTACGATGAGTTACTATGTGTAAAATGTAAAAAAGTAATATCGCTGTATGTGACGAGTGTAAATTAATCGTTGGCTGATGACACTCGTATTTATAATAATATATTTGAAATGTTATATATTATAATATTATTTCGTCGGTCGGTGATTACGCGCGATGTGTGTGTGCCGGTAACAAACAATAACGACGTCGAAATTCGTCGGGATTCAAGGGCGCGCGTTCAATTTCCTTCGTCCGGAGGATGGATCGCGCAGCATCGACGCGACCTTTCGGTTCGTGTCCGAGAAAAATAAACACGGCGAAGGTCGACTTGGCGATAATGATGCGTGATAAAAGATAATCTTCCACGTATTTTAATACGTACACGTTTATTATATTGATTACTAGGGAACGGATTTGAATGCAAATTGCATTTTTTTCTGAATGTCCGAAAACATTGCTTTCCAAGCAGAAAGTTCATTTCATACATCAAGGAATTAAAAAATGTAATTTTTATTTTGCATTTTTTGGCATTTTAAGACTTTATTACATTTTTAGAGCATTTTTTGACATTTTTAGTGCATTTTATATGTTTTTAAGTCATTTTTATATAGGAATGGATAAAATTTGATAAAAATGTATAAACATTCGTTCTAAAAAAATAAAAATAAATATTTATTATGTTTTTACCGATCAGATCGGGATAAACCCAGACGAAATTATTGTTGACACGTGTAGTCACATACAAGTTGCAACATATTATTACACGCAATTAAGTAAAGATGAGATAAAATATTTATCTAAATTGTAATTTTGTAATGCACTGTCGAGTTGAGTCATTACTTCATCGTTTAGTATATTATATTATATTATATTATTATATTTTTTATTATAAATATTTTTTATCAGATAGGTTTTTCATAATTATGTGTTTTTTATTTATTTATTATATTGTTTTTTTATTTTTAAAGTTTTTTTGGCCATTTTTTTAGTGCATTTTTTTGATATTAAAGCATTTTTTTAAGGCATTAAGTCGTATTTTTTTAGGACATTTTTCTTATTTTTTAGTGCATTAAAATCCGTTCCCTATTGATTACATATCGTCGAATGGCCTACGACGCGTTTTTATACGTATAGACTCGAAGACGACGACGACACTCGCGGTCGCAAGATCAAGGTTCGTCTTTCGGTCCGTCGTTTGGCTCTCCGTGGCAATATTATAATCACTGTTTTATACATAGTTTCGTGATAACATTTCTTTTTTCTTCGTTTTTTTCTTCGTAAGACTTTTGGACGCGGAAAATAGAATATTATATTTTATAATAACGTATCGAAATTACGTGATATTATCCGTAATAATAAATAATAATAATATTCTATACGCGATATTATTACGTTTTTTTTTTTTTTTTTGCTATCGCGTTCTACGAAACATATTTTATGCGTTTTACGACGGGAAACGATACGCGATAATAAGTGCGTTCCGTCTCCTTTGTCCTCACGTCCGCGTAGTCGTTGCATCATCCTAGTGTAAACACACGACGGACGGCGGTATTTATTTTGCCGAGTTGGTTTTTTTTTCTTTTTACCTTCCATAATTGTATATTAAAAATTGTTTTTTTTTTCCTCGTCGCATTCATTACGTATTGTTTTCGCTACGAGTCCGGGCCGTGTCCTTGTATAGGACGCAGAAAAATCAGAATCGGAGGGAAAAAAAAAATTTACGCATAACAATATCACATTGTGCGGCGAGTATTACCATGATGAGTCATCGGTCGCGCGTGTGACAACAGCCGTATACGCGGACGAGGAAAACGGGTTACCGTCCGACCGCGTGTTAGAAATACCGAGCTGGGCAAAAGCTACGTAGTTGAAAATAATGGACTTTTTTTTTTTTTATTTATTTATTTTGTTTTAATTTAATATTCTATCACGCCTGTCGCGGTGTACACGCACGAACGGCCGAACTACTCGAGACGAAAAGAGAAGGCGCAAAAAAAAAAAAAAAAAAAAAAATGAAAAGAAAAATAATCACCGTTCGTGACTATTTTAAGATAATTTTTTTCCTCTCCGCGTGTCTTTTCTTCAACAGAGAATCGTAAAACGTGTTAAACACACGATAAGTTAAAATATTACAATAATCGTATTTTTATTTTTCAAAAAAACACAAAAAAAAAAAAAAAAAAAACAATAATAACAAAATTAATCTGTATTATATACGAATAATAAACAATTAAATCTATACGTCCTATACATACGCTCGAATTAAATCTCAGTAAACAAACGGCCGAAAGGATCGAGTAGTATCGAAATTAATTACTATATTATTATTATTATTATTATGGAGTGATAAAAATAGTCGCGTCGGACGAGAAAATCAATAAAACGACATGTGGCGCGTTAAAAAACGATCACGTCCATACCCTTCCCAACACAATGTATATACAATTTAATTAGGACAGTTAAAACTTAAAATATCTATAAGTCGTTCAATCCAATGTCTTTAATATTAAGAAAAATCAATTTTTTAGTTTTTAGATTCAATCCTTGGTATAGTGCAATTTTGATAATTCATTTTTTTCTTAAAAAAAAAAAAAAAAAAGAAAAAAGAAATTATATTAATACCAAAATTTATTAAAAATTGTATATCATAACCACGGTTATCTACAGTGTAGATAACCGTGATCATAACCTATTCATAACAATTTCAGGTTCGTGATATAGTTTAAATAATAGAGGGAAAAATGGTGTGCAGCACGTCATATTTAATCACACAATAATATAATATGAATTTACTCGTATTCATTTTAATTCAGATATTTTAAAAGTTAAGTTATGCGTTATTGATTGGCACGATTTATGAATGTATAACTGTTGAAATTAATCTAATCAATCAAAATAGATATGTCTATCATGTATTATAAATAGTGATGTTACGAACCCTGATTTTTAAAGTCGAACCGAACTCGAACTATCAATTTTTAAATTTTAACGAACTCGAACCGAACCGAACATAGTATTAATCGTTCGAACCCGAACCGAACCGAACTATATAAAAATTGCATCGAACCCGAACCGAACATTTAAAGTTAAATAATAAACTTAACTTTACACTTACTGGTTATTAGTTTTATAGTAGGTACATCGCACATAATATTTTTTTAAAAAAAATTTAATTTAATGATTCAGTATTATTATAAGTATTATAAGTTATTTAAAATAAAATAAAAATATTTTAATTCTTAGTTATTTACTATTTATTATAAAATAAATACAATACATAAAAATAATTTTATTATATATTGTCATGTAAAAATAATAATAATAATAATAATAATAATAATAATAATAATTAATAACATTATGATTTTACATCGCTTCTCTACGGTATTTCCAATTTCGACTAATATAAATATAAAATGATACATCTTGCACCTAATGATGTAACTTATTGTCGTTATTGTAAACGATATAATAAATAATAATCATTTATCAAATTAATAATTTTCTTCTTAATATTAATATACATGAGGAAATTAGATTGGGATTTTATAAGAAACAAAATTAATTTTATAATACCTAGTATTTGGTGAGTATATTAATAGTAGAAATATTTAATTTATTTTTATAATAAACCCTGTAAAACAGGCTTTCAAAAAAATGTAAGGTTCAATTTTCGAACCGAACCAAATATCTAATAGTTCGGTTCGAATATTATAAAATTTGAGTTCGATTTTCGAACCGAACCGAACACCTAGAGTTCAATCAACAGTTAATAATCGAATAATCGAACAGTTCGTAACATCACTAATTATAAACATTGAGTTGGGCACACTTACGCAGTTAACACAAAGTAAAATATTTATAACAATATTTTCTTGTCGACTAATGAATAATTGCGATATTGCATACATACAATTTTATATTTATATTATAAAATATTTTAATTTAGTCATAAAATATTAAAATGTAATTATTTAGCAGTAATAAGAGGAGGTATTTTGAAAAATAATTGCAAAACAAAATATTTACTTAGGTAGATAAATATTTATTATTACGTTAGGTAATATTAATTTAAAATAATAATATTTTATAAAAAGATATCAATTTTTTTTAATTTTTTTTTATTTATGAACATATGTAAATTTATTAATATAGTGGTACAAAATTATGCGAATATGACGTTTATGTACGACCTTAAATTACACTTATAGTTACGTCAAAATTTATAGGAAATTAAAAATATTAATAAAATATTTGTTATTTTTGTTTAATATTAAAAATTTAAATATTTTTAGATATAATATTAGTTATTTTATATATTTACGAGGAACACAATAAAATAAAGAAATAAAAAATAATCATAATTCATAAATCAATTGATTGCTCATAAACTATTTAATAATATTATGAATATGATATGATGAACAAGGATTTATTTTAAAGTATTATGAAATGACGCAATAGTGGAAGAAGTAAAATAATAAATATTATTAACAAAAATTATATACCTATACCATTATATGTGTATAAAAATTGTTCGAACGTTTTATAATTGGTATAAATTATTTTTCGTATGTTTTTAACAAATTCTTATGAAACATAATTATATAATATAAAATCAATCAATAAGATGTACCTATAATAACTCATTATATAACCTAATTCCTAAAATATCACATTAATATTAAATAGGATTAATTTCAATTATTACAATTTATTATTTTGAGTAGTTTAAATTTAAAACTGAACGATATTCGATCGCATACTCCTTCCATAGCGTTTATTATTGTAACAGTTTCCCACGGTTCGAGTAATTTTATCCATCCGCATTACTTACATTTTTGTGTTGACTGTGCAATGAATTTGCAAAATATTTTATTTCTATATTTAATATTATTGTTGTTGATCTTGATCAAAAAAAATATAAATTAAAAATGATAATTGACTGATGAAAATTCCATTATAAAATTCACTGTATTATTATATATGTTATTAATTAAAGAATAAATATTATAAATTATAACATATTATTTATAGACATATCTACATTGATCAATTTAGATTATGACTTCTGAGTGATATAAATAAATGCTTTTAGTTTTAGTTTTTTGTAAGAATTTGATCACTTTTTTGAGTAAAATTATAACGAATGGAAGCATTCTTTTGATGGACTATGTTTATATGATTTTTTTAATTTCTCGACAGTATTATCATATGATATGAAAAACTACTAAAGAAATGGCGAAGAAACGGTAAAATTTTTGGAAAATGTAAATTTGATGAACTTGATTTTGTTATTTCGTAATAATAACTATATATATTATAACGTATATATATATAATATTTTTCACGTCATTGTCACTCAAACCACAACTTTCCATATAATAACTTCATTATTCAAAATCAATAATTTATATTTTACTAATTTATTTTTGGTAAAATTAGTCGAACATAAATAAATAATTCATAATATTGTAAAAATAATTGATAGGTAGTTTTTATTTTACACCGAGTATAAAACACATTTAAAATCGAATGCAATGTAAGATTATAATAAATAGTCTATAATCAGTACCTACAATCTCATATTTAAATTGATCATTGAAATATACGAATATTATATTACCGCCATTACTTGTCAGAGATATTTGGAAAGTACGTATTTAGTTTGAAGTGATGTTATAAAATTAAAAAACTATAATTTCATTCCAGAATTCATTGCTACAATGCAAAAAACCTTAAGATTATGAAAATTTTCGATTTCTGTTAACAATGTATATATATATATTATTAATCAACGAATTATTGGCAATTATATTCACAAAAAAAAACTTTCTATATATACATAAACTTCTTACTGTTCTATTGTTGGAAATCTCGTCTATAATACATTTTTGATTTTTGGAAAGAAAATCGTATTATATTTTATCTTATTACAAATTTAATCATTTCAAAATATTAAATGTTATTTTTAAGTATTACTTTAAATTTTAATATGAAAATATCAACTATAATAACTATATAATACTATGTTAATCGTAAAAGTCAACGTGGTTATTATTTTCGGGAATATGAATTAAATATGAGTATTTAAATATATTCAGTTTTACGATATATACGACGATATATTATGAATGATTTAAGTGCAAAATATTGTATAGTTGTATTATCGCAAAGAGATTATAATATATTTTCGGTTGAAACGGAAATCCACACGTCTATACACTAAAATTATTTATATTATTATATTATCGTATCGGAGATTAATGATTCATTTCATTTCCCTTTTAACGGTGAACATGACAAATGATATCCTCTGGCCAGATACTTACTAAAATATAATAATATTCGTCTGTTTCTGTTGATGTACTACATTCATATACTCGACGTTATTCAACAAAATAAATTTTTATTCTATTTTATTGTAATTAATATCCACAATTTTATTGTCTATCGAAATTAAATTCTATTATTTGTTAAAAAAAAAAATAATAGATAATATAATAGGTACCTGACAATATGACATTACTACATTCGTGAGATAATATTTTATCCACTATTAATTCTGATTTTAAAACTGAATATTTTATATATAAATTATTTTATAATAAAATAAAAATGAAAACGATGTGACAAAATTTAATAATATTATTGTCAATATAGTAACGCACAATTTCGGTTAAGTATAGTTTTTGAATTCATGGAATGTGATGGGTACGTAGTTTTTCTTTAAGGTATATTTTTAATATTTGTACGGACCCATCGTATTTAATTTAAAAGAGTTGATAAAAGACGTTCAAATATTTAAAATATATTTTATATTATACAATCACACGTTCATAGATATTATTCGTTTTCCAAACACGAAATAATAATAATAATTGATGTTTGGTGCATGAGATTTTTCTATAATATTTTGAAACTATGTTACCAAATATGTAAGTATGCTTCAAAAAATTTTCAAAATTTTTTGTTATTATTAATAATAATTATTGTATAAAGTAATGAAAAATAATAAAAATAATACTTATTAGTTATTATGTATTCCTAGATTTTCGATTACTCAAAAAATTTCAATTTTAAACAGCTATAAAAAAATTGAGACATGGGATTTTATTATGTTAAGTAATATGTGAATTTATTTCATTAAATTTTGTAGACATTAATCCTAAAATTCCGAATTTTATTAAACATTATATAAATAAAAACGAGAACATTAGGAAATATTCAAAGTTGTATACCTATTTTGTAACATAAGAATCGTAACGGTTCCAAGGTTCCAACATTTTATCACACATACACCTGTATAGTAACTATGTGAACACCTAATAAAATGTTCAAGTCTGAGTTTAAAATTGTCTGATTTATCATCTTGAAATATTTAAATTTCAAGATTTCAGTTTTTGTGAAAAATGCTGTTTTTCATCATATTTTGGTTGTCAATTTTGAAGAAGTCGTAAAAACGACCTAAATAAAGTACCAACTACATCCACTTTCCAATCGGAAAAATATGCTATTCGTGAAAGTCGAAGCAAAATTTTGGCTAGAAAAATTTGAAATATTAATCCAATTTCCCTACAGTTTTGTTGTAGGACACGTTTTGAATATTTTCCATCACTTTCCTAGTGTTAATAATATGTAATTATTATTATTTGTAGATACATATTATTATTATTATATTTATTATTTCTGTCTAAATCTAGAAACCGATTTCGTGAAACATATACGACGCGTGTTAGATGACCGCGTAGCTACAAGAAGAAATTTCAGTCGTGACGGAAACGTGCGTATTATTATAGTAGTACACAACTCGCGTATAATATTATTATAATAATAAGTGTATATAAGTTTGACCGTTATATGGCGCACATCACGTTTTGCTGTTCGCGTCGTTTGCCAGGAAAATAATATCGCCATCGACGAACAAGTCGATAAACTTGTACTCGATTGGTATTTTGTATTTATGGTAGACATTATAATATTATATTCATCTATATACTTGTATTCACACGATCATATTTTCGTTTTAATATAATATCAGCAGCACACAAAACCCGGTTTGTTTTTGTCATATTATTATAATAATATATAGGTACCTCGTATGTTATACCTGTATGTAGTGTTTTTATCGAATGGATTTTGAAGAAAAAAAAACCACAAACAATTTCGCGTTTTATTTATTTTTCAAAATGACGAGATTCGCGTTAATTCCGGTTTGATAGACGCCATAGTTGTGTGCGTATAACGAATAATATAATATTGTATAGGTACGGTCTCGAGAGAAGTATTATACATTTTTAAATGCGATTTTTCCACTATCCGTCAAGTGTATAAGCCAACCGTTAATTTCCGTCACTTACTCACTTATAGCCATATTATATAGGTATACGTATATATATATTATATAATACCTTATATTATGAATATTACAATATAATATGGATTATAATATAAGTAAATATTAAAAACTTTTTATATTTTCGATCTAATATACTACAATTAGGTATATGATACTACATTATTTATGATTCAATATAATTTCAGTTAATCTTTCGTCGTATAAACGTATATCGCAGCATTGCTCAGGATAAATATTAAAAACAGTATCTTAGAATAATTATAATACCGCCTTGCTATAAATAAGAGTTCAACATAAAACTTGTAAATTATTATCCTAAGGTATGCGCATTCTATATAATATATTATCAAAATTTCAGTATCACGCTTATCAGTGTAATTAAGTTTTTAATTTAGAACGTTAAACGATTGTAATGTATTTAAATTTCAAAGCGTTTTAGGAAACTATAATAATTAAATTTTACATTCGGATCTAATTATGATTTAACGATACAGTTAAATAGTACTGTATAATGGAAAACACCCAAAAGATATAAAAGACGATAAAAGAAAAATCTTATATATAATATAAGATTATTATATTATATTATATATAATATATAATATTAAGACGTGTATTATATTATAATGTAGATATAATAAAATATTTTAAAATATGTGAACATGCAAAGAATTTTTTTGTTATTATGATCCTTAGACCCATAATATTTTTAGTATAAAAAATATATATTATTATTAATATTATATTTTATAGAAATGTATAAATAAATTAAATTTTAAAATTTAGCTGAAAAGTTGGTTTATATTAATTAATATTTATCTTTAGAATATATAATCTATCATTTTTATAATTTATGTGTTATTTACTGACTTATCATTTATATTAAAACGACTGACTTCATATATATATTTAAATAACAAATTATTTATATTTAGGTACTTTATTAATAAATTATTATAATATACAATATAATTTATTTTCATTTTATATTGTATTTACATAGAACAAAATAAAATCTATAGAAAACCGTCTAAGAAAATATTAACATTTAGATTTAAGTAATTGATTGTTACATATTAAAAATTGCTCTAATTGATCATAGGTAATTAATAATTTATAGAAATTTATTGATGTGTAATGAATTAAAATGTTTAATCCATAAGAACAATACAAAAATATTGTATTAGTTATAACTATAATGTTTTTAGCAAACATTTATGTATAAACTGATTATTTATATAAAATGTTCATTCATTATTACTTATAAACATATAGTGAAATAATATGATTTTTCTTTCATAATCAATTGAAGTTTTATAAAATGTAATGAACGGTAGATAATAATTATAGTTTTTCTTTGAAATATAAAAATTGAATATGTTTATGTAAGTACATAATAAAATATAATATAGCAGGTACGTATATTATAATACTAAAAACGTCATATGCAAACGTTATAAATATTCTATAAACATTTTTTTGCCTTTTTTTCTTTTACACACGGTGAATAGATTTTACCGCCGTTTATATAATCGGGTGACCATTCATCAATAATTAATTTATATTATATTATAAATACGAATAATACGTATAAATGAAGTATTCAAATAAAAATACCGACATGACATAATTCCAGTTTTTAATACTACATTATTTTATCGGCTTGGTTAAAAATAAAGTACAACGAATAAGACATAAAAAAAAAAAAAATAACAAATTAATAAATAATCAAATGTACATCTATTATAATATTCATATAATTATGTAGTTAAACGAGCTTTATTTTTTAAATTTAATAAAAAAAAAACAAAAAAACATTATTATTATCTAACAACATAAATTTATCAATATGCGTCATTTCATTATATATTATTTTATTATAACATTATCGCCATGTATTATTTTTATCATATTCGATCATGATAGCAGAATCGAATTTCTTGCGGCAACCGCGGGTGACTTTAATGCCGAACAAACAAATTATTGAGCTATTATTTTTATTTCGTTTCAATTTGCCATTTATATTTATATTTCTATGTTTTCAAGGACCTAATGCGCCTAAGTTATTTAAATATTTCTGGCATAATTTCATAAAACGAATTAAATTTTAAATTCCACGCGGTCAAACGATAAAACATTATAATGATACGTTCTATACGACTCATCGGATCGGTTCAATTGACAGCTAATATTATGTATATGAAAATGAAACGTCCGTTGCCCAATTTCTATAGTCCCGTGTATATTATAATAAATATAATAACTAATAATTACGTTCAAATAATAATTAGATTTAAAATAACATTTGATTATTATCAGTCGTTTTTTGAGGTATATAAATATAATATTATTATATGTCCCTACTCGTAACTACCTACGTATGTTTATTTTTATACTTAACGGGTCTGCAAGATCATCATGAGTACGCTGAATTGGATCCGTGATCTTTACAATAATCATCTTTGTCTATATACGAATCGTACTGCTACCGCAACTTGAGGCCAATTATTATATTGACTGGCAACTTGTAAAATCTCGCCTCTGGTGTATATACACGCGAATATTTAAACTTTTGTCTGCGCATAATAATTATTCCCGTTTCGTATTTTTCAATTAACAGAGTGTTTTTGTTAGGAACTGGAATACGGAAATATTATCCGCATATTTAATAACAGGTATTCTAACAGTAAAACTTCGTAGGTAGCGATACGAAAGAAAAACAATGACAGATTATCTTTCTAGGAGTTATATTCGCTCTCGTATAATATATTATTATTATTATTATTATTATTATTATTATTATATATATATAGTGCATGAAATACGTTATTCGTGAATACGACAAAACGGGTTGCCCATGAAAACAATTTTTATATACAGGTATAATTATAATAATATAATATGTTATATATTTATTTATGTCAATTCTGTTTTTTTTTTTTTATTACAATAATCTGCATTTTTAATGCAATATCAATTTTTATCCCAATTATTAAAAAAAAAAAAATTTTTTTGTTTTTTATGATATATGATATATAATATATATTATATAAATAATTTTTATCAATATTATTAATTTCTAGAAATATTATATTTACCAAAACATATGTTTAACATATTGGTACGAGTATATATTACGAAAACTAATGTTTTTAGGTTGAGAGTTGAGACTAGTGATTTGGTATGGATGTGTGTAGTCATACTTAACCATGTTCCTATTTATAATATTATATTTAGGTACTTGCAAAGGGTAATTCATAAACTTTTAAAGTAGTAGGATAATATGGTTTCCATAAAACTTTATAGAACTTGAAAATCTCAAGTCATTTTAAAATTTCTTCTATAAGTCTCTACCTCTATGGTAATATTAATATATTATACTGGTAATACACGTAGATAATATATATTTAAATAAAACTTTCGTACCGAAATACTGAATTATTGGCTTTAAAATAGACCGAGTGCGTCTTTATATCTTCGCGTTATAATCCAGTAAATTTTTTTAGTATTTCAAGTATGAGTTTATAACTTATAAGTCTTATTAACTTCAATTTAATTTTGTTAAAGAATAGCGAATACCAAGATGCATACTATTATGTTATTATAAATAATTTAATATTATCAAACAAGCTGTAACATTAATATTTGATAACTACAAATAACGAATTAATAAAAATTATTTATCTATAATAATATATTATTAATATTTGTAGAATTTCTATCATTGTATTAATATATAACAATTCGTGACTTATTTAAGTTTTGCATTGATTGTTAAATACTGTTATATTATCATAATTAATTAATTGTTGTTAAATTTTAAATACAATTTTGACCCATAATTATTTAATTACGGTTTGAGGTTAATTCTATTATAAAAATTTAAATAAAGGGATAATAAAACAAAATTTAGTTAATACTTTAAACGATAGGTATTGGTATATACGTTTTTCTACAGTCGTTGCATCCACTAATAATATAATATTGTAGGTAATAAACTAATAAACAATAATTTAATTTAATTGTTTATTTCTAGAATAATTCTATTGTTATATTTTTTATTTAACTCGTTTAATATTGCTATGACGAAACATTTATATGCGTGTAAGTATATAAATTTAAAAAAATATAATTCTACGTCTACGCGCAAATAATAATTGAAAGTCATGATTAAATAAAATATTTAACTACCTTGAAATTAAGAAAAATTGTAGGTATATTCTTTTCCGTATATAATAAATTTTTTAATTTGAAAAGTGTATAGATTAAATGCATTATATTTAATATATGTTTTTTATTTTATTAGTTTTAATTTTCTAATTAATTTTAATAATAATTATAACACAAATACATTGAAATCGGATTATTTTGGATTTTAATAAATTATATAGTATTTCCAATTTTAATAAAAATAATTTTCACTAAAAAATAATAACCGTATAAAACTAATGATATGCAGACAGGTATTTATACATAAACATTCATATCAATTCTTTATTTTGATGAAATACCATAAACATATTATGTATATTATAATATAAAATATCAATTTACATTATCAATTATTATCAATCTGCAATTTAGTATTAAATAATGAAATGATTATATATATAAATTCGTGAACTATGTAAAGTAGTATGTAAATAACAACGTGAAGTTAATTCATACTATTTGCGTAATCTAGATTATTGCCTATTTTATTTTAACCTTAATCTTACCTTGACCCAGTGGCGCCGAGTACATATGCCAAGTGGAGCAATGGCTCCACTTCTTTTTGGGGTGGTAGGTGGATTGTGGCTTCTAGCATTATGGGTGGAAGTAGAAGAGTCGTCAACGGTGTTTTATTTCGAAAAAAAATTTGCGCAGGGGTACCCCTATAAAATGCGTTTTAAATTTTTAGCTGAGAACAAAAAAAAATTTCTACCTAGATAATATATAATGGAGGAGATAGAAAAATTTGAAATTTTTATATATTACATTGAATGTACTGGTAAATTTCGTATATCAAAAATTCTAAGTGTTTTATTTCGAAAAAAAATTTGCGCAGGGGTCCCCCTATGAAATAAGATTTTAATTTTTAGCTGAGAACAAAAAAAATTTTCAACCTAGATAACAAATATTGGAGTAGATAGAAAAATTTGAATTTTTTATATATTATATTGAATGTACTGGTAAATTTCGTATATAAAAAATTTAAAGTGTTTCATTTCGAAAGAAAATTTGCACAGAGGTCCCCCTATAAATTGCATTTTTAATTTTTAGCTGAGAACAAAAAAAAATTTCTACCTAAATTATATATATTGGAGAAAATAAGAAAAAATTGAATTTTTTATATATTACATTGAATGTACTGGTAAATTTAGTATATAAAAAATTCTAAGTGTTTCATTTCAAAAAAAAATTTGCGCAGGGGTCCCCCTATAAAATGCGATTTTAATTTTTAGCTGAGAACAAAAAAAAATTTTAACCTAGATAACAAATATTGGAGTAGATAGAAAAATTTGAATTTTTTATATATTATATTGAATGTACTGGTAAATATCGTATATAAAAAATTCTAAGTGTTTTATTTCGAAAAAAAATTTGGGCAGGGGTCCCCTTATAAAATGTGATTTTAATTTTTAGCTGAGAACAAAAAAAAATTTCTACCTAGATAATAAATAT